>PVKA01001387.1:86609-148533 GCA_004027165.1 Ctenomys sociabilis | reverse complement strand
AACAGAAACACTCAATCTCCTGGAAGAGAAAGTAGGAGGAACTCTTGAAGACATAGGGGTAGGTAAAGAGTTCATGAACAAACATATATTCGCACGGGAAGCTCTTGAAAGAATCAACAAATGGGATCAACTCTTCTTAAAGAGCTTCTGCATGTCAAAAGAAATTGTCAACAGAGTGAAAAGACAACCCACAAACTTTATTTTTTTACCTATATTACAACTACAAAAACGTTTTTAGGATACCTATTATTGATTTTTCCCCCACAAATGGGTACTTTCCCAAAGTTAAGTTAACTCAATGGCCCCAGTGCACAGGTTGATAAAGTCTAGGCAGCCAGTAAATATCAGTTGATAAGTTGAAGTCAATAATGGATATCTGATGGATATTATCTATTCAAAATAATTCTGGGTTAAAACATGAATAGAAAACTTTTTAAAACATTGCGATATACTTTTGTGTCCAAAAAAATGAAACAACAAAATGATCTATTAGTAGTCCTAGCTGATTTGCAGAAATCTCACATCTCATTGTTCTAAAAGCAAAAACCTTTAAGATGGATAGTTATGCTTTTAATGTAAAAGAAGAATTCTTTGGGTGGTATGAATTACAATCTCTAATAATATTTCTTTTTTCAGCAACTAATTTATAACTCAATATGCTAAAATATGCATTTCTATAAATGTACTCTCTTTAACATGATTATTAATTAGTAGTATTCATTTAAAAAACAAGTAACATTTTACCTGGCAGTTGCCAAGATATAATCATAGCGTGGTGACCAGGAAACTGCCAATATTTCCTGTCTGTGACCTGCAAATAACAACTGTGTAAAAAGTCTCAATAAAACACTTGTAAAAAACAAAAAGAAAGTTTCAAAAGCATTGCCTAATTCTCAATAAAGTGTTATAAAGTGATTAGATACATTCATCATTATATTTATAATAATTTCCATTCAAATGTGAAGTCTGTGGAGTTTTTTTTTTTTTTTTCTTTTTGCAGAACCAGGGATTGAACTTGTACTTGCCCAGGAAGCACTTATTCTACTAAGCCATCTCCCCAGGACCTGTGGGGATATTTTTAACACATTTTATTTTAATATAAGAAGACTGGTTTTCCTTGGAAAGGTCAAGTGAAAGCTACTTGAAAAAAGTTAGAAATTAAATCTATGTCAGTCCATCCATATAACTCAAGCTTATTTATTTCTATAAACAGATCCTTTGGACTAATACATAAAATAAACAACTTAATGAAATATATACATTTTTACTTATATACAAGTTCAATCCCCGGTTCTGCAAAAAAATAAATAAATAAATAAATAAACTCCACAGACTTCACATTTGAATGGAAATTATTATAAATATAATGATGAATGTATCTAATCACTTTATAATACTTTATTGAGAATTAGGCAATGATTTTGAAACTTTATCTTTTTGTTTTTTACAAGTGTTTTATTGAGACTTTGATGTAGCATTTGTATAATTTCATTTTTTACACAGTCTGGTCACAAGTTCATAAGATAAATTATTTCAACATTTTAATTCAGTTTTACCTAACTGAACTATTCAAATCAGGAATTTTCATTTGCCTCAGTTAATACAAATAGAAATTCATATCAATCTCACCAAGTTCTTTGGATAATTTGCTTCATAGATATGAATGATAATACATATCCTTGAATTATATCCAATAAATAAAAGGCAACAAAAATAATTTAAATTAGTATACCTCACTATGCAGCTCTGACTTGCAGTGATCCTCTTGTTTCTAGCCGCCCTAGTGCTGGCATTACAGGCATCCTCCACCAGGGCCAGACTCTTATCACTGGCTCGATACACCTGGGGGCGGGGTTGGTGGGGCATATGATGCCAGGAATCAAACCCTGCCCCTTACACTTGCTTAAGCAAGCATTTACTCTGTTGAGCTATCACACCAGCCCTAAATTAGTACAACTTTTCCAAAATATTTCAACATTTTTTCTAAAATATTTGGCCAGGTGTATATAGTTCAGCAACAGAAGTGCTTGGCTGGCAAATACAAGGTTCTGAGTTTGATTCCTAGTGCCCCAAAAATCAATAAAATATTTATACTAAACAAAAATTCAGTTGATTACTAAAAAAATCAGAACACTATTAGATAATGTCCAGGGGACAAATGTACTGACATCAAGTTTCCACTGCAGTTTATCCTTTTAAATGTTGATATAGCACCTGCAAACAGGCACAGGGGCTGGGGGTTTAAACCCTGGGCCTGCGATGCAGACCCCACCCCTGTAGCACACAAAGAGGGCAATTGAGACTGAATGTGGCTGTAAACAGGTTGATCACTGTAAGTCTGATCTAGTAGTGAAACCCTGAACACCCTGAAGACCCTTTCTTAAAATACAAAAAAATAAATAAATAATAAATGTTGGGATAATGGAGTTGAGTTACATCTTATATTTTTCATTTTCTCTGAACTTTTCCTACAGCAGCTCCTCATATCAATGTCTCCTCACTGGTCCAATTTTGTAAGCATAATGTACAGAAGAATCTTTCCCTGTTACTCTTAACAACTAGCATAAAATACATCAGTCATATCACTTACAAAGAATACATTGTTAGTAATGATTCTTTTTATTGGAAAGTTAAATCAAAGCAGTAGTTGTTTCATATTAAATAAAGATACCCTGCAGAATATGAGAACAGGATCCAGACTTTAAATCACAAAGCTGTACTTTGGGTCCTCTAGTACCAACTGCAAAAACAAACAAACAAAGATTTAATATAATTTTACTGCAAATCATCAGCAAAGGAAACAACACACCACCTAGATATCACAACATTTCACATTATGCATTCAGAAACACAAAAGTATATGCCAAAAATAAACTTAAGAGGATTTTTTTAATGCTTATAAGTAGAAAAATTATCTCAGTTCTAGCTGCACTTCAGTAGGAAGAGAAGTCTATTGCCACATTATTTTTTATTTTAAACTACTTAGAGATTTGCAGGAAGTTACAAAGCCATTGGACAGGGGCCCGGGCTCCCCTCATGAATGTGTCATGTGACTAAGTACAACCAACACCAAACCCAGGGTATTTATATTGGGAATGAAGTGGCTCATAATTCTATGACATTTTAACAAACACATCAAATCATTTTAATAGCTTATTTTCCACATTAATGATATACTTCCAGCTTTCAGCACAGATTCACTAACCACAGACTGAAGGGAACTCCAAGACATGTTAGTGACTTATTCTTAGCCATTTAAGCAGCTGCCTGCCACTGAGGGGGTGAGGAGATTGATGGACAGCCACAGAAATAATGCAATCCCAAGGCGCAGATGCTGGAGAGGAAAAACCATTGTTTCTTCCTCACATGAAAACTTTGTGTTGCAGATGTTAGCATACAAGCGGCTATGTAATTTAAATCACAATCTTACAGATGGAAATAACTTTCTTGTTTATTGCATCAAATTGGAAAGGTTAAAGAAAAAGTATGGAAATTTAGTGACTTAAAGGTAACTCCTTAGGGAATGGATTTTTTTTTTTCATTTTTTAAATCATAGCAGTTAGCATAAAGCCTGATTTGCAAACATCTGTTGAACTAAATATAAATGTTATTATTTTTAAAAAGGCTTCTGATCATCTTATCTAATTAGATATGAAAAAAGAAAAAGCATTTGAGAGGTAAACAACAAGAGAATACATGTACAAACCTGCTACCAAACAGTGCTTGGTGGCAACTGGAGACATATGATGACTATAAACTGTTTCCTCAAAATTAAATACATCTGCAGTCTGATAATCAAAAACATTTAAAAAGTTAAGTTCTAATGATGAAACCAAAGCAGCAAACTTTTCTTTCCCCGTATTTTTAGCAGTTTAGAAGTTGACTATTAGCAACTGGTTTGACTAAACATAACACATTCTAGAAATTAAGAAAAGACAACCACTTGGCTCACTGGCTTCCATTCTCCTGCAGTCCAGAGAACTCCAATCCAATAGGGGTAACATTGCCAGCAATCTCCTCTCAGTTACCTACCATCTCTGCTACACTACAACTGTTCCTAGTCTTGAAATCATGCATGTTTTATCTATGACAACAACAGTCCTATCATTTTGACTTCTCTCCCTAGTTGCTCTCACAACACTGGATGGAATAAGCCACGAAACCCTATCAGTCCCTTGTGTGCACATCCTTTCCTCTCCAGCCTGACTTCCAAGTTCAGCAGGCCAGTATCTTTCTTTGTCATCATCTTTATTTTCTTTTTTTATATTAATTTTGGAAAGAAGTAGCAGAGACAGTTTCAAAACAGGTTAGTAGGACAGTAACAATAATACACTGCATATTGTTGTCTTTGTAGTATTCATAGTATAAGATGCAGACATATCTTATTTAAGCACTATTCAAAACTTTCTTCTCACTGAACTAAGAGAAAGTAGCTGTATATCTATCCTATTTTGTACATACAGATATATATATATATATATATATATATTCACTATAAAATAGTCCTTCACTAATATCTCCCTTTTTTGTTTACTTTTGTCACAGATGGGTATTGCACTGCTATTCATATATTGTAGGTGCATGAATTCAGCAAAGTAATCCAACATAGTCCTGTAGTCCATAACAGTAGTGGGTTGTCCACATTACTGACAATGTCAGAAGTTGCTGACTTGAGCTTTTCACAGCTCAGCACATTAATATGTCATCATCTTTTTATCAAGGAAGATCTCAAACCTGAAGAACTGCACAAATGTGTGCCTTTTCTGTACCAGTATGCATTTTGATCCACACAGGAGATGGCAAACATATTATTATGCAAAGAGTAAAACAGTAAAAATGTTAGGGACTGAGGACCACATACCGATCTTTGATGTTTAACATCAAGGCAGGCACAGACAACTAGTGAACACATTTGTGTACCAATAAGTTTATTAAAAAAAAAGATATAATGACGGCTTTCCCATATCAAGTTCTTGGTCAATGCTTTTTCTACACAGGTGAAGAAAATCTTACAGTGTGCAGACTTGTTTCAGTATAAAGACCATTTCTCTCAAATGCACTCTCAGTAATGACTACCAATCATACTTTTCACTAATTAGAAATATGGTATTCTGCAATATTCTGCAGCTATTTCAAATACTCTCCACAAATAGTATTACTCAGGAACAACACGTGATATGCCATTATAGTAGAAAGGAAAATTAGGCAGGATTCCAACAGAATTCTCGTTGTTAGCAACAAAACTACAAAAAAGTTTGCTTCTACCACTATTTTTTTTCTTTCTTCACTCCTGTAACATAGAAAAAATGACCCCTCCCCTTTCCCACTGTTAGAAATCTCAGATTATCATTTAGGAATAAATAACTTTTCTTCTGCTTCAGTTCCAAGTTCAAGTCTCTTTTTTTTAGGAAAGGGTCTACAGGATATTCAGGGTCTCACTACTAGATCAGACTGGTATTGATCACCTGTTTACAGCCTCCCAAGAGCTGGGATTACAGGCCCATGCCACCACGCCCAGTCTTAATTGCCATTCAGCAAGCCCCAGGGGTGGGGCCGCCAAGGCAAGCCCAGGGATTGAATTGCAGGCCCTTTAATCAGCTGAGCCCAAGTCTCTTTCATCTTAACAGCACCAACCACTCTGAGATAAATCCTGGAAACTTTGACTCTATACTTGCATTAGTCTTTTGTCCTGTTTAAATTCACATTTTGACTATTTTTAGTCCTTGTATACCTTGTGATGGAAAAAAAAATCATTTTATTTTCACTATTCACACATCTCTCCCATTAGTATGATAATCTCATCACCTTATCTATCATAATTTGGCATTAATATGTTTCAAAGCTGACTATACCTTTGTTTTTAATTTCCTTAACTGGCTTCAGCTGTTCAAATGCTCTCAATTTTTCTCTTACTTTCTTTGACTACTACTTAGCATGTATTTTTGCTTTGTTTTGTTTTTTGTTTTCTTTTTCTTCTTCTTCAGGTTTTGCTGTTCCTTTTTCTTCCTCAAGATTTTGTCATTTAAACTCTTCTGCCAGGGAGATAGCTCAGTGGCACAAGTGCATGCCTGCAAGAGCAAGGTCATGAGTTTGATTCCTAGTACTAATAAAATAAAATACTCTTCAAATGCCACCTGAATGTTACAGGGGAAAAAACAGGAATAACTGCTTGGGAAAGCTTTCAGTATTTTACCCCCAGAAATAATATATACTTCAGTAATGCTTTGAAGTATGCTCTTTACCAAGTTAAGGAATTCTTTCTCTACACATACTTACTAAGGATTTTTAAAAAATTCATGAATGGCCCTACAACTGTCTTTACTAGTATTTCTATTTAGCTTATGGCTCTCTAGATAGCTAGTTAACTTTACACTAATTTTTTTTTTTAATTTATACTACTGCTCTAAGTAGAGGTAAAATTCTATTTAGCATATATATATATATGCTAAATATATATATATGCTAAATATATATATATATATATATATATATATATATATATATATATATTTGGTTTCTGCTAGTATTCATGTTATAATTATGATCTTTTTTCTATGGTTAAGTGGTTCACTATTAGTCTCTAGAGGATGTCTCTACTCAGGTGTTTTGGTGCTATTTGGTGCTAGTAATTTTATTACTATAGCCAATGTGTCACAGCTATTGTTATTAATTGGTTTTCTTGTGATGCCAATACATATAGACTGCCTTTGGTGAGAGAAAATATGTGGGCGAATTACTGAATCCTAGAACAAGTATTCTGTAAAGTCCCATTGCAGGTAAATAGAGGAGGGTGGATCCTAGGAGAGAGACAAAGGCTTATTATTAGCCACACGGAGAAGACAACACTGAAATGAAGGAAGAAACAAGGCAGCTTCTAAAACTAAACTACAAATCAAGTACAACACAGCAGAACTTACGTGATGCAATGAAACTGTCCAAATAACTACAGAAGTCTCTGTACTAGAGAGAAAGCTTTCACTACAACCAATCTACTAGTCTCAAACCAAAATGAAGCAAACAAAAAATAGAAACATGAGAAGATGAAGCAATTGAGTGAAGTTTATCATTGTGAATGCTCACATCACAACAGCAGAGCAAGCACTAATGAGTAATGTAATGGTGCATCTCAAGGTCATAGTGAAATGAGAACAATCTAATAAATGACTAGTATAAGGAAGAAAGTTATCAATATCAGGGCAGAAAATAAAAGTGATATTAAAATATTTACAGAGAATTAATATATTTAAGAAAACATTCCTGACATGAGTAACAAAAGCACTGAAAGATCAACTAGGGAAATAACACCTTTCACAACAGCATCATGATAAATGAAATCAATCTAATGAAGGCAGTAAAAGACCCTTACAAAGAAAACTATAATACTCTGAAAAAGGAGATTGAAGATGTTGGAAAAATGGAATGATATCCCTTGTTCTTGGACAGGCAGAAGCAATATAGAAAACATGGCCATACTTCTAAAACACTTATACAAATTTAATGCAATTCCAATCAAGATACCAATCACAAACCTCATAGAAGTAGAGATCCCAATCCTAAAATTCATATGGAAGCAGAAGAGATATAGAATAGCAAAAGCAATTCTGGGCATCAAGGGCGAACTTGAAGTTAGAATACAAAACCACCATGACAGAAACAGCATGGTGGGCCAGTAAGATAGCTTGGTGGTCTAAGCACCTGCCTGGCAAGTGCAAGGACCCATTCCCGGTACCACATGCTGTGCCAGTCCCAGGCCGTGCTGGCCACTGAAACTGGGAGTAGTGGTACATGCCTGTAATACCAGTACTGGGAAGGCTGAGATAGGAGAATTACTATGAGTCCAAGCTGCATAGTGAGACCTTGTTCCAAATAAATAAATAAATCTTAAAAAAAAAAAAAAAAAACCAGCATGGTGCTGGCAAAATAACAGACATGAAAATCAGTGGAACAGAAGAGCAGCAACACAAAGAACTCTACCACACACACTTAATTACCTTATCTTTAACAAAAGTGCCAAAATCCTTCACTGGAAAAATGATAGCCTTTTTAATACACAGTACTAGAAAACCTGGCTTTCCCTCATGCCAAACATTGAACTTAGAGCCATAACTCTCACCATGAATTAAACTAAAATCAAAATGGACGAAACATCTAAATATCAAAATAAAAATAATTAATTTGCTGGAAGACACAGTAGACAAAACTCTTGAAGACAGAGCTGTAGGCAAAGACTTTATGAAGAAAACCCTGATAACACAGGACATATCACAAAGAGTCAATAGCTGGGATCATGAAATTAAAACAAAACAAAGTCTTTTCCAAAGAAACCACCAACAGTGAAGCAACAACTCACAGAATGGGAAAAAAGTTTAGCAACTAGTATATCGAACTGAAACAAAATAAGATCACCCAAATTTAAAAACCCTATCCAAAATGGACATCTGAAGTGAAGACACATTTCTCAGAAGAACTGCAAACAACAAAAATGCTCACCATCACTTGTCATTTAAGAAATGCAAAATGAAACAACATTGACACTTCACCTTACTGCAGAATGAGTGGCTATCACCAAGAAATCGGTCAATAACAAATACTGGCACAGTTGTGGGGAAACAGCACTTTCTCTGTTGCTGGTGGGAGTGTAAACTGGTACAACCGCAATGGAACTCACAATGGAGATTCCTAGACTAAAACTGTAGTTTCCATTCAACCTAATTGTTCTCTTTATGTATCTTCTCAGAACAGTGAAAAGCACCATGCCACACTAATACATACACATTCATGTTTATAGGAGTACACTTTAATAACTAAATCTAGGAAACAGCCCATATGTCCATCAAAAGCTGAATGGATAAAGACAATGTGGTACAGCCGGGGAGATGGCTCAGTGGAGTAAGTGCTTCCCTGGCAAGCACAAGGGCCTGAGTTCAATCCCTGGTTCCACCAAAAAACAAAACAAAACAAAACAAAACAAAAAGACAATGTGGTACTTATAGATAACGGAGTAATATTGTGTCATAAAAAAGGATAAACATGAGTCATTTGTAGGAAAATTAATGCTCTTTGAGACTATAATCTTAAGTGAAGTTAAACACACACAATTTTAAATATTATATTGTTTGTGTTGTGTAGGGAACCCAAGGGTTAAATAAGAAGCATAATGGAGGATAGATTTTGGAAAGTAGGAAGAACTTGTAATAGAAATGGGAAAGAGGAAGTGGGGAGAGAGAAAGAAAGAAGGGAAAAGGGAAAAAAGAATAAAAAGAAAAAAAAACAGAAAAAAAACTTCGGTATATAGAAGGGGAAGAAGGGCTGAAAAGGGGAGAGGAATGCTAAGAAAGAGAAACATTAAGATATGTACAGATAAAATTCCCTACAATGAATATGATTAGTATGTAAAACAAATAATGTACTAACACAAAATTTAATTAAAAAGAAAATACTGGTATATATGGGAAAGAAGTCACATGATCATTCCCAGATGACATGACCTTCAATACATAAAATCCTCCCCAAAACCACCAAAAGACTTGAGGAAAAAAATAAATGAATTCAGTAATGCATCAGGATACAAAAATTAAGTTTCTGCACCCTAAGAATCCACTGAGAAAAAATAAAGCAAAATTAAAAAATCATTTACAGTAGCAGCAAGAAAAATTAAATACCTAGGAATTAACCTAACTAAGGAAGTAAAAAAGCTCCACAAGGAAAAGGACAGCATGTTAAAAAGGACAATTGAAGAAGACATCAGAAAATGGATGGAGAGGAGGTGGGCAAGATGGTGGAATGGTAACCAGCAGAAAGAGCGCCTCTCCCAGTGCCACCATCCAGATGCTGCAATATAGCAGTATGGAGAAAATAGGTGGGAGGGAAGTTGAGTCCTCCTGGACGCAGATAGGAACTCAGGTGTGGATCCAAGCCATGGACAGTGGGGAAAAGTTCACTGAAGGAGTGAGCCTCCTGCGCCTACCCTTGAGAGTAGCCACAGTGTGACAGGAGTCACACAGGGTGAAAGCTGGCTGTTTTGCCTCCCTAAGATGAAGGAGTAAATAAGATTTAAAATGTATAACATATTATAAAATGGGGAAAAACTTCAAAAAGAAAAGAGAAACCAGGTTGAGGTAATAGAGAAAAGAAGGGAGAAACGCCCAGTATTGGGCTACTTCTCCAAACCTCTTCTCACTGTGATCTTGCCACCTCAGTTTCTGATCATTCTGGCAGCTCCACACTCCAGATTGTCTCTCAGTCTTATGCAACTGACTAAATGTCCACTTGCTTCTTTTGCAAATGGCAAAAAGGAAAACATTTTTGGGAAGGTGAATTCAATTCTATGAGGCTTTTTTCTCTAGGGTCTGGCCTCTGTGGTCCCATATTTCTTGACAGCTTTCCAGATATGGTAAACAGATATTTATGTTTAGATTTTCTAGTCTTTCCCAGTGGTGATGCTGGTGCAATTACTAGATATTCCATTATAATCTGAAGTACATGTTTTAAACATATATTTTTATTTTCAATAAGAAATATTGAAAATACTTCATTATAAATATAAATCCAAAATCATCAATGGCATATTCTTTTTTAATATAGCAAGGTTGAGAATGAGAATATCTATTTAACTAGAGTTGTTGGAAGCACACCCAATCCATATTTATTTACATAGTATAATTTATTATCTTGATTAGAATCATGTCTTTAATTTAAAATTCTATTTGATTTTAACATGAGGTTGCTAAGTCATCAATTAGCACTGAAGTGTTTATTAGTTATTAACATATGCTTCTTTAGGTCATTAGTTATCCTTAACATATTTATTAGTTATTAATAACTATAGTTGGTTAAATCATTAGTCATCCTTAACATATATAACATTTCCATACAGCATTGGATGTAGCAGTACATAAAACACAATCTTTTCTTTCAACAGGAAACACTATAGAAAGTAGACATTCAGGTATGAAAATGATGTAAATAGTAATGTACTGAATATAGAAAACAGTGGCATAAAATTAAAAGGTGATGAAAATGAACTCCAGAAGCTACAGTCACTTGCTATGTAATAGGCCTAGAGTGATTTTAGGCACTATGTAGATTCACACTTCAATTATAGAGCTGAAAAGGCCTTTGCTGATTAACTACTGACTTTATATAAAGTAACATATCTAACTAGAACTGGAGTGTCCTGAATCTGGGTTTAATGCACTTGTAAAGGGGATGCGATCTTAGGAGAAAGGAAACGGCACATGAAGGGACCCATAGGAGGGAACACAACATAATCAAGATGTAACCTGAAGAAGATGAATTTAGCTGTAGCACACTCTTTTGAAAAGAATTAGAAGTCACTGTTGATAGAACAGAGCGTGAAATTATGGAGAACTCATAACTGAGGCTGAGCTCAGAAAGTGGGAATCAGAGGTAAGCTTGGGCATAGACAAGATAAAGCCAATTTATAATAAGACTAATTCTGGGGGAGACTTACTGTGAAAACAGATGGGAATCAAAGTAAGACAGGGAACTAACTTAGTAGTTTTCAGTAGTCCATATGCAGGGTTGGTGAGAGAAATAGAAAAGAGAAGCAAGAAAGAACCTGAAAGAAAATGTGCCAAGATTCCCCAACCAAGTGGATGGGAAAAACATGCTCCAAATGGAGCATGTCCTGTCGGAAAGGAAGATAGTCAGTACATTTAAGTAAGGAGATTATGTAGACAGGTAGCGAAGCATGAGAAGACCTTGGGGAAAAGGTCAGCACTAGGAAGTTCAATTTAACTGCCTCTCAGAGAAACCATTACATACCGCCTACCTTTGCTTCCTTTAAACCTTTTAGATCAATGGTGGGGAAGTCCAATGTTCTTTAAAGTACCAGCCCACAGTTTTCAACTAACATAATAGTTAAGTTTTTCAATATTTACTATAAGATAGGCACTGTTGTAGGTAGTTTACATACATCAGGGTATTTAATCCCACAATTGTTCAATGAGATGCTTTTGTTGGTACTTTATTCATAGCTGAGAAAACTGCAACATGGTGAGGTCTGGACATCAGCAACAGTCTAGCTCTCCTTAACTACTATGCTGCCTGCTTTCACATTTTGAGAAATAATCACATGAAAATTGTTGAAAATGAAATTTTTCATTCTACAGAGAAAATTAGGAAGTTATCAATGTACTTACTTGTAATGTATTTGTATCCCATACTTTGAGAGTTTTATCAAAGGAGCTTGAGGTGAACATGCCTGTGTCATGAGGATACCATTGAACAGTCTCCACACTGTATTTGTGAACATCAGCATGGTTTCTACAAAACAGCAATCAAAATTTAGAGGTAACTGATCCTGGGAGTTTCAAACCTGGAACTGTATTAAGAGCAAGTAGTAAGGGGCTGGTCCCCACTAAGCGCAAGGGCCTGAGTTCAATCCTTGGTTCTGCAAAAAAAAAAAAAAAAAAAAAAAAAAAAAAAAAAAAAAAAAAAAAAGTAATGCATGCTCACTTTGGCAGCACATATACTAAAATTGGAATGATACAGAGAAGATTAGCATGGCCCCTGCTCAAGGATGACACACAAATTTGTGAAGCGTACTATATTTTTCTCAGCTATAATGAATGATAAACTTGGGCTGGGGAGATGGCTGAGTAGAATAAGCGCTTCCCTGGCAAATGCAAGGGTCTGAGCTCAATCTCCAGTTCCACCAAGAAAAAAGAATGATAAACTTGAAGCCTTCATATTTAAGTGGATGCCACCTGAAGACGTATTTATTAGCGAAATAAACCAGACCCACATGTGTAAATATTGTATAGTCTCCCTAATATAAGTACTCAAAAGAAGAATTACAAATAGAAAGGCATAACACAATTAAAAGGAAAGCAAAAGCTTGAGGATTGGACAACCAGCAGAGGGCAAAGAGAAAAGCTGGGAAACATGACAGGGGTGAAGCCATACATTTATATGCACAAGATGGGTGAGGCAATGATCCTGAGAAACATGAGCAGGTTTTTGAAATTAGCAGTTAATTGGTAGGATTCTCACCCTAACTATATATGCTGATACCTGTGAACCAAGCAACTGCACTGAAGATAGCGATGTGTAATAGAAGGGTCACGCTTGGAATGCCTGTCATTCTGGTCTTCTAAATATGTACTTCTTGTCATGACATACCGATTATTACTATACTGTCTTTCAAATATGTTTTTTTCTTTAAATAAAGGGTAATAAATGAAAAAAAAAGACACAAGAAAAAAAAATGTCATAGGACTGTCCTGCTACAATGCTGTATATGGTTAGATTTCTAAATTTCTGTGTAAATATATGTAAGTGTTCATTCCTAGTTTTAAAAAAATTTTTGCTTCATATTCTGTAAGGACTTAGAGTTTAGCTTATCAATACTTGATGGAAAATACCTGTTCCATGCTAAGCCTATGATGTTTGATATTGAGATAGACAGTGAAGGTAAACTAAACTGCATATGCTGCAGCGTAATAATCAGCTTCTCTTCTGGAGGATTAACAACCTAAGTTTGCAGATCAAAAATTGGAGAAAAGGAAGGGCTGTAAGGTCAGCCAACATTTTGGCCCTAGCCTTTCAAGGTCAGTGAAGACTCAGAACACAGGAGAACCTGTACTGTAACATTCTGTAACTCAGTTGTGCCCCAAATTTTCTGATCAAGAAGATTATGGAGCCACAGAGGAAAGTGATCGATGATGTAGAGTATGCCTAAGGGCAGTCACATGGAGAAAAAATTCTCTTAGGCTTTCAGAGAGCAAATTGATCAAGCAATGGCCATGACTCATCCACATGGCTGACACTGACAAAGGATCTACAAAGTGCAGTATAGGGTTACAGGATAAACTCTGAGGGTATTAACTGACCTTATCAGATACAAAAGTTACATTTCTTGTTATATAGGTCTTGCTTTATCTTGGTCTTAACCGTCCAGTAGAAAAGTATAAAACTGAGGTATAAAAAGTAAAGCCATATTAATATATTGAGCTGTGAAGGGCTCAAGTCAGTAACTTCTGCGGATAACCCAATACTACTGTGGATTGCTGTACTGTATTGAATTGTTTTGCTGAATTCATGCACCTATAGTATTTAGATGCCAATGGAATACCCATCTCTGATAGGACTAAACAAAAAAAGATGCTACAAAAGAAGGACCATTTTGTATTTGTATATATAGAATAGTTAGGATATATAGCTACTTTTGCTGAACTCAATGAGAAGATTTGTAGTAATAGTGTTTGGATAGGATATCCTGTCTGCTTGTTATACTATGGATAATACTAAGAAGAAAACAATGTACAATGTATTAATTATTGAAACTATCCTATTAATCAGCTTTGAAACTATCTCACTGATACCTGTTTCTCAATAAAAATAAATAAATAAAAAAAAAGTAGTGGTCTCAGTATGATACAGTTTGTCACACCCCACTCACATCTGTGCCCTAGTTGTCCTGAAGATAGGGAGAATGCCCAGGTATCCAGAGATTCATTTTCCATAGCATTATGTACCAGTAGGGCCTCCTCTTCAGGCTCACCATGTGGGAGACCTCCCAGCCAGGCAGCGACACCAGCTACACTAGACTTAGTCCATCATAGAATTGGCAAGGTATTGTCTTTATTGGATTCCATTTTAGGTTTGGATTTGCTTTACTTTAGTATCATTGAATTAGCACTCCCATTCTTATGACTGTTGAAAGTTTCACTTACCTCCATGGTATCCCACAGTATACTGCTTCTTATTAAGAATTTATTTTGTAACAGAAGGATGTTCTTGGTAGACATCCATGAGTCATGAGTTCTGGGTAACCTATGACCCACAGAAGCGTGATCTATGGATGACTACATTTAAGATATCAGCTACATCACCTCTTTATGGGTTGTGCTATCCTACACACTAGAGTACATGCTTAGAACTAGTAATCAACAATATACATGTGCCATGATACTTAATCTTAACTCAAACAAACTGTTTTGTTTGATACTTTTGAGACTATAAGGAAAATGTGACAACTGCTTGTATATTTAATATCAGGAATTGTGTGAGATAGCAGTACTATGGTTATGCTCTTAAATATCATTTGTGTTTCTGCTCTTTTTCTTTTTTGGCCAGCTCAGCCTACCCTGAGGGCGGGGCTGGCACAGCACGTGATGCCAGGGATCAAACCTCAGTTGGTCCCCTGTGCCTGCCTAAGCTTGCCTAAGGTGCTTTAGACTGCTGAACTATCTCACTGGCCCCTAATTTGTGTTTTTGAGATACAAATAAATAATTAGGGATGAAATAATATGCTATATGGGATTTATTTCAAAAGAATCCTGATAGCAAACAGGTATGGAGTAGATAAGAAAAAAAGATTGCTTATAGTTGGTATAGTTGGGAAATGGGTATATAGTTCTTTTATACTACTGCCTACTTTTATATAAGTTAAATGATATTAATAGGATATGATGGCCCTCTGCAGATAAATCCATTAGGGGTTTTGACTTTTCAAGGTGAGGGTTTGTGTTCCAACAGTGGGTAAAGAACCTTGGACACCTGTGGAACACCTGCACACCTGAAGGAATGAGGATGAGAAACAAAGTCTTAAATGCCAGCTAACGCCTTCGGATATATCTTTTCTTCTTTTGTTATGTATATACTGAAGAGATTTTTATAAAATAAAAAGCAAAGTAAAATTATCTAAAACAAACTAACCTGAACCTCAGCGGGATTAGCAAGTTTTCCAGGCATGCACTTATGCCACTGAGCTATTTCCCCAGCCCGGGATTAGCAAGTTTTCTAAGCGTGTATTTTCAAGAGAGAAAGAGTCAGAGAAGAGGCAAAGCCAAGAAGCCCAGTTTGCTCTCTGAGTTGATCCACAGCCCCAAGTGCAGACTTTAGAGCTCCAGGAGTAGCTGTGGTTGCTGACGTCACTGCTCACGAAATCGCTTTTCTGGATCGCGTTCCTTGGCACCTGTTCTCTGCTCATGCAAAGGTCTGCTGAGCACAGTCAGGGGAGGAGAAGGAATTAACTACCAGTATGGAAAAGCTAACATGAGATCACACAGAGCCTGATAAGCCAAGAAAGAACAGTCATGGAAGCTGAAAGAACAATCCTTTGTTTAAGTTAAGCATCTTTAAGTAGAGATACAACAATGAATGTGTGCTTTGGGTTGACTGTATACTTGTTATACCTAGCTCTGAATTGTTTTTTCTGTAATTGAAAACCTAATTTGTGTTTATAATCAGCTGAAAGGCTCGTAAATGAACCTTAAACTAAGTGGAACTAAAAACTAGTTACTGAAGTGTGCTCTTTGATACAGAACAAAAAAAGACATAATCAAAAACGTTAAGAATTCTTTTGAAAGTTGATACAAAGATTGTTTTGGGCAAGCCAAATGATTTTTTAAAATGGTTACTACTGAATTTCTGTTATTTTCAAGACAGCATCAATAGATATCACTACAAGTACATCATTTAAATAACGAGCTTCAGCCACTCAGATAATTGCTCTTTTCATGTTTTGCCCTATATGCAAAAATACTCAACTGTTTATAAGTTTAAGAGCTATGTTTTCAATACACACCTGCCAATGGAACACAGTGCTTTACAAGTATAATAAGGTTGTCTGCTGGAGTTCTCAAGGTCATAAAGTACAATCATACCATCTGAACCACCAGATAACATGCTGAAAATAGAAAAGGTTACATTAATTGATCATTTCATTACTTCATTTATTTGTGATGATATATATTATCAAAAGTTGCTTTTTTTTTGTTTTGTACTGGGATCTTGTGCTTGCCAGGCAGGCACTTATGCTGCTGAGCTATCTACCTGGCCCCCAAAAGTTGCTCTTTAACAGCAAAATGTATTACGATCATAAATACAGAGTAAATTCTCATGAATGAGGACAGTAAATGTCAATAAACTAAATTTTTAAATATTTACAGAATTAGACTTCATACTTGTTTTCAACTAAGAGGAATGGAAGCTGAGAGAATAGGGAATTAAAACAAACTGAAGAACAAAAAATTGAAAATACAGGTTTTGCACATAGGAAAAGTTCAAAGTAATGGAATGAACAGGAATGAGAAGGATAGGAGGCAAAATAAAGATGTGTTATGTACATGTTACCAATTTCCCATGAGAAAAGCAATCCTTGCTTATGCAAACATGCACTAGTAAAAAAAAAATGTTTTAATTAATAAGTCTAAAAATTTTATAACACAGAAAAATGCAGTGATCCTTTAAGTTTACCTTCATGATTACAAAAAAGAATAGTTGATAGAAATAAAACGACAAATGACAGTTCTTATCTAAGAAAGCAAGATGTTACAAAGTTATTTTAAGTGTTAATTATAATTGTGCTAATTGAAAATATAATCAGAGAGACCAACCACTACTGATAACAACTATGTGACCCCAGCACCTTATGTCACAAGTCCAAACATTTCAACATCTGTAGGTTAGGAGGGCCTTTTCACCTAAATCACAAGGCTGAAATGGTGATAAAAGTGCCAGGTTCCTTCTAAGTACCTCCTCCTTCTTTCTCAAATGAATGTATTCATCCCATCTGTTCAGCTTCACACACACACCTAACAGTATGTTAGCCAACTGTGGGCAGGGCAAGCGCCTCTCCCGTCTAGAACTTACAGTCTGTGGGAAAGACAAGTAGTGTACATAATCCCACAAATTGTTGGTTACAAGCGATCACTTCGACAATCACTTTTATTCTAGTTTTGTGATACAAGGTTACTGTCCTTGATTGTAATATTGAAACTGGAATACAAAGGAAGAATTAGTCAACAGGGCTGGGGCAAGTGCAAGGACCTGGGTTCAATTCCCAGTACCTCAAGCTGAGGCAGCCACTGAAACTGGGTATGGTGGCACATGTCTATAATCCTAGCACTGGGGAGGCTGAGATAGGAGGGTCACTAAGAGCCCAGGCTTCATAGTGAGATCCTGTACTAAAAAACAAAAGTTTTCTTTTTAAAGTAATAAAAGCATATACACAAAACAAACCTTTTACATTGGTTACATTTAACCTGCACAATACATCTTGGGACATCACATACTTTAAGCTGTATTTATCTTTATCAGTCTCCAAGACTTCAGTACTTGTATTGTTTTGAATTATGTGTTTTTCCAATGACCTTAGGTCATTTTTTACGACATTATCTGAAATCATCTTTGAAGTTCTTGCTTTTTCACTAACTTCCCCAACAGCTCTAATACTCCATTTAGAAAATAACAATATGTGATGCAGGATACAGTAAGTTTAAAGAGAATTCAGCAACATAGAAAGCATTTTGTTATTCTTTTACATACTAATACATGTATTTTGGAAAAAATCTTTTCTTGTTTCTGTTTTTTTTTGTTTCCTTTCAGAGAAACTTAATCCGGCAGGTTTACTTTAAAGATTAAACTGTCTTCAAGTAAGTCTGTAATTTCATACTTCTTTGTGATTAGATGTATATATTGTAATACCTTAGACATTCTGAACTTTATTCCATTATTATACAAATCATGAATTTAGGAGTACCATCAGAAAGTTTTCCATAAAGGTCCAAAGAATGGGATGTTTTCCACAATTTTTTCTTTCTTCTCATAATAACTCATTGCCATGACATTTATAGTGCTCTCTTCTTTCATACAGCTCATAATTCATTACTCAAGAGTATATCCATAAATACCAGCTATCGCTCACGAGTATGCCGTCAATTCTAACCATTCATAGTATCTCCAGGAAAACTTAGACTTGTTTTAAAATTTTTTATTTTTAAATCTTTAACACCTTCCTCCATTTATTTTTCATTGCCTCTTTCTCCTCCTTTAATTAATCTTTTTTCACGATTTATTTATTATAGAAACAAAATCTTTTGTCCTGAAATTGTCAGTGTAGACTGACTGAATTCATGTGTTGTCATTAAAAATTTCATGTGCTTTCTTGTTTTTCTTTTTTCATTTTTTCTCTGTTTCTCTTTTATTTTCTTCTTTCATGTATTTAGTACAGTCTACAGGGTCTGCAGGGTCTCACGACTACTAGTAGTGATTCTCCTGTTTTCAGCCTCCCAAGTGCTGGGATCACAGGCAAGTACCACCATACCCAGTTTCCATTACCTTGTCAAGAGCACCCCAGGAGTGGGGCTGGCACGGCTCTCTGGGGATCAAACCCTGGCTGTTGCACTCTGCTTAAGCAGGTCTCTTTTACTTTCTTACAGCCTTTTTCTTTTTTCCAATTTTGCATGCATATATCTAGTATTCTGAACAACTAATCTGAAGACAACACTACGTAATACAACAAACACTGCTGAATTCATATTATTGTTTAGTGAAATTCTGTATCATTATTTTCTTTTTTATTACTATTTTGTATTCTCTTTAAAAAATAAAAAAAATTTAAATTTCAAAAATGGAAAAAATAAAATTTCATGTGCTTAGCTTTAAAAGCAGCCAAATACAAACACACATTTACATATTTATATTAAGTACTGCTCTTGGTTAATATTATTGCCTGAGATCAATACTTATGTTCTAGTCATTCCAGATGTCTGATTTGTTGTTTGGCAAACAGCTAACATGAACAATGCTCCTTGTATTCTTTTATGCCATAATTTCTTTGCTTTTTTGTATTTGAAAATTGGTTTAGCTAGATATAAAATCCTTGACTCCTTGAGCATCTTATATTTAAACATTTCACAGTTAAAGTCTGGTGATGACTTTCTCTGCTGTATACAGTTTCATATCCTACTTAAAAGGTATAAAAAGTTCTGTTTACTTATATATGGGATTGTCTTGCCCATATTTGATATATATATAGTTACCTTGTAAACTCTTTTCTTCTATTTCTTTTTTCAATTATCTTCTTTTCCAGCATCTATTTCTTTTATTTCCCTTTGAGACAGTGTCTCCCTGAGTAGCTCAGCTCAGACTGGCCTTAAACTCACTGTGATCTTGCCTTGGCTCCAAGTTCTGCAATCACGGTAAAGCCACCACGTCTGCTCCAAATTCTAAAGCAGTCTCTCTTGCATTTATTGTGTTAACTATGCATTTTTAATAATCATTTCTGAAATACTTTTTTATTTCTAATACATTCTTGAATTTTTTCACCTCATTTCTGAATTTTTCTAACTCTGACATAAAATCTTGTCATATATTGTATCTTTTAATATAATTTGTGGCAGGTTTTAAAGTATTAGATTGGTGTTCTCATCTATGCGGCAGACACACATTCCTGGCACTGTTTGTGGTGGGATTCTTCTCTTCTTTCTTTGCTCTTACAATAGTTTTGTATGGATTTTGACCTTAATCCTATTGTTTTGCATATTTTTAGTAAAATTAATTTTCCTAGACTTTACAATAGTTTAGGATGATATTTAAACTTTGTATCTTTAGAATGTCCTCTTCTTTAAAGCAATTTTTCTTTTCAATAAGATATCCAAAATATCACAGCTTCCTTTCAGAGCTGTCCTGCTGCTTTCATCTTCTCCCATTTCATTCTTTTTTTTTTAGAGGGGGCATGGCACCACATCTTCTTTAGTTTCTATTTATTGATCCTTTGCTCAGTTTGGATACTATTCCAAGTAGTTTCTCCTCTGTGTACATTGTGATCTGAGGGGAGCTTTGACTGTCACTATTTGGAGCAGGTATGGGGCCCAGACTGTTTTATCCCTTCTGGTTCTCATATGGACCCTCTGAACTTATCTGTGATTCTAGTCTGCCCTGGGTTTCCAATTTCAGCTGCACCAATCACACTGGACTGCTAGGTCTTATAACAATACTCTAGTTATTTTGGACTTAGCAGGTTTATCAGATGGCCCATAGCTTTTTTAGTGAAATCCTACCCCAGAATAAATGCAGAGACTAGACAGATCTTGTGGTTAGCTAAGGTCTACTCCCATTTATTTAGTTTGGGTTTGTAGCACATACTTCACTATTCTAATTGTATTATAAATTTAGATACTGTATCTTTTTCATTTTGTCCTTTAAAAAAAAACCTATACTAACATTGGTATCTCCTGGCATTCTCAAGAATAAATATGTTAATGAAAATATTTTCATCTAATTTTGAACAAAATTAAACGTAGATACGTGCTAATTTAATGTGTCCCATGCTGACATAGACATATGGACTTCTTCATTGACAATGTCTTCCTAGGGGCAGGGAGATGGCTCAGTAGAACAAGCACTTCCCTGGCAAGCGCAAGGGTCTGAGTTCAATTCCCGGTTCCACAAAAGAAAGAAAAAGAAAGAAAGAAAGAAAGAAAGAAAGAAAGAAAGAAAGAAAGAAGAGAAGAGAAAGAAGGAAAGAGAGAAAGAAAGGAGAGAGAAAATGTCTTACTAAAAACAAGCAAGCAAACAAGAACTCTAAAAAACAAATGTAGTTCCCTTAAAGCAAGTACTGTGGTGCAGTAGACATATACATACAAGCTCCTTATCTTCTTCTTACGGAGAATTTAACACAAATTTATAGAACAAACAGTCAACATAAAAGTAGTTCCCAGAGCTAGGGCTGCAACTCAGTAGCAGAACATTTATCCAGCATGTTAAGGCCCTAGGCTAGAGCCCCAGCAGTGCAAAAAGAGAAGAAGCAAGGAGAGGGAAAGAAGGGAGGGGAAAGAGTAGGAAGGAGCCGAGGGGAGAGGAAGAGAAAAAAAAGTAATCTCTTCAAGATGGCATATTATGGGTAGCAGAACAGGAGCAAATACTTTCATGGTTTTTTTTTTTAAATATTCAACATTAGCTTTATAACAAATATTATGGTTCAGTCAGTCTAATGGCATATAAAGAAATATGTATAAATTTCAATAACTCTTTCATTTTTAATGACAAAATGTTTGGATACAGGAGATAATTATCATAATGTGTACCCTAGCCAATTCCAAAAACATTTCCACTTCACAATTTTAGTAGGTAAAATAGTTCTTTTTTTAAGACAAGTAGAGCATTGTAAATCATTCTAAAACTAACAATTAATGTTAAAGTTGAACTGAGTAACTAAATTTAGATGGTATTTACAATGTCATATGTTTTGCTTTTATTAGAATGGGTTCCAAAAGTTTTCCCTTGATTCTATTAAGTGGGTGAAAAAAAATCAAAGGGTTATGGAAATGAATCCACTTGCTGCTTGAAGTACCTGATGGCACTAATATTACTGAACTGTTAAGTTAATATTCTGCCAGCTGAGTGACTATGTTAAAAGACATGGCTTTCTACAGAGTTTTTGGTGGTGGTAGTACTGGGTATGGAGCTCACAACCTCTCATATGTTAAAGCAAATGCTCTATCCCTGAGTTACATCCCAGAGCTTTTAGATTTTTTTAAAGATGGTTTAGCTAATTTGCATCTGGTGGACCCAGACTCAAAATGGGATTATGCATGTGTCACTATACCCATAAGTAAAAATTAATGTCACCAATTAATTTAGAAGAATTTAGGACATAAATGGAAACTAAAACTTAACAGAACGACTATGAAAATGTACCTTCTGCAGCTGAGCCTATTAAAATGTAACTTTTAGACAGCTTCAAATATCACTTAACTTTGAGAACACATTTCTTTTCCCCCCTTTCTTACTCTTCTTCCTCCTCCTCCTTTGTTTTTTTGGCAGAACCAGGGACTGAACTCAGCCCACTGCACTTGCCAGGGAAGCACTTATTCCACTAGGCCATCTCCCTGGCCCTTTTTTGGCAGAACCAGGGATTGAATTCAGACCCCGGCACTTGCCAGGGAAGCACTTATTCTACTAAGCCATCTCCCCAGCCCTCTCCTCCTCCTCCTCCTGCCTCCCTCTCTTTTTTCTGAGATGAAGTGTTGCTGGGCTGGGCTTGAACTCGTGATCTTAGCAGCTACAATTACAGGTAGGTGCCACCAGGCCCAGCAATGGATTTCTATTGTGGTCTTACAAACATTTTTGATGTATTAGTATATGTGTAGTACATAATGCTCACCTGCCTTCTGGGGTGTCGGCACATACACACTGCATAGCTGAACTCCTTTTCTATCCCTTTCCCATTCCTGCTCCCCAATTCCCTTCCTTTTTGGGTTCCTGTTTGCAATGGATAACATTTCCAGTGACGTGAGTTCAGTGCCCATGATAGACAGTAAACAATAGATGTTTTAAAAATGTTACACATATAGGATTTTTCTTAAGGGAAAGAAATTCAGTATTTAATTTTGTACCAAATATACATTTTTCTTTTTTCTTTAAAATGCAAAAATACCAGGCTTAGCAAACAATAAAATAAATAGCTACAGGTTTTTACCATATAATCATAGGAAAAACCACTATAGTAAGTTTTTAGAATTTTCTCTGTATGCCATATGAAAATACACATTAGCCTACTTCTCAATATTTCACAAGATATAAATTACATAAATTTCCCACATTTCCCATGGCTCTACCAACACTGGGCCAAAAGGCTGGCTAGAGTAGAAGTACTGAATACTTTTCCCACAGAACACAAGGCCCAGAGCAATCAGTTATCCCTTGCTTCTCGTATTTGCATAAATTTTAAGTGACTGCCCCACAGCTGTCTTTGACTGGGTGTTGAGAGCCTTGAAAAGCCAGAAAAAAAGAAAAGCATTTCTGTCAGACTTCTGTCAAATTTAATTGCATATTAAGATCAGAATTTTGCTCACTGATTTTCCTTATGTCTATAATTTGAGAGTATGGTAGCAGCTGGAAGTAAAAGTGAGTTTATGAAAGGTATCCTAACTTTATGTAAATAATAACCTCATTATAAAATGAAAATACTGAGACAAATGCTAAATATATCATAACTTGATAGACTGTCTTAATACTTTTACACAATGTTTAATTATAGACAACATGAAGATTGTTGAACTTTCTGTTTTGGTGCTAGGACTTGAGCCTAGATCTTAATTATGCTAAGCATGACCACAGAACTATACCCTGGCTTTGAAATTATCTTATAAGGGTAATGTGATATCAAGAGCCAAAAGTAAGTCTTCAGATCTGCATTTTTCAACCTATTTCAGCTAGTGTGGAGGAAAAAAGACTGAAAGGAATAAAAGTATATGCAATACTACTTTTTATATTCTATGTGCTTCAAGCTTAATTCTCAAAAATACACTTTTATTTCTTGTGTGTTTTCCCATTGGAAACCATGAAAATAGAAGCTGTTTTGTAAAATAGCACCTATACATATATTCCAGACTTTAACCCCCTTTGCATCTGAACAAGGAGAATATTTGTTGACTTAACAATGAATAAGGGCCAAGGAGAAGGCTCAGTGCAATAAGCGCTTCCCTGGCAAGCGCAAGGGCCTGAGTTCAATGACTGGTTCTGCCAAAAAAAAAAGTAAATGTCTTAATATCACATGGCTTATAAAAATCCTAACATGTTAAGCCATTTGTCTGAATAGGTATCGGTTGGCTCTTGTATACTTCCCTAACTACAGTAAAAACATGAAACGTATTTTTGGGCTGGGGAGATGGCTCAGTGGAGTAAGTGCTTCCCTGGCAAGCATAAGAGCCTGAGTTCAATCCCCAGTTCTGCCAAAAAGAAAAAAAAAACAACAATGAATATATTTGGCATGTTTTCACATGTTGTGTTAATAGAAATTTAGAGTCTAAACTTTTTATAAAACTTCTACACAATTAATCTGGAAAAAGATTGTAGTGCATTTCACAAAGAAAACGTGGCAATATAAGTTGGACAAACTTACTATCTCCTTTCAACAGGTTCAATGTCAAGGGTGTTAACTCCACTGCTATGGATTCTTTCAACATCTCTGTCTTTGTTTAATTCCAGTCCCAAGACCCTTTAAAAATTAAAATAGAGAAAAGAAAGATAAAGCTTGACAATAAAATAATTTAGAATGAATAAATTCTTCGCCAAGATAGAATATCACACAAAAATCACAGGTAATGCTCAAGTTTTCTACTATACATTTATAAATATTTATAGATTTGTAAGGGTTCTACAAGTTTGAAAATATTAACAGTGCTATGCATACATTTTCACTTGAAGTATTATCTTGAATTTCATTTAAATAAAGCATCTATTAATTTTTTTTTTTTTCAGAACCAGATATCGAACTCAGGCCTTTGCGCCTGGCAGGGAAGCACTTATTCCACTAAGCCATCTACCTGGTCCCAAGTTTTTAAAAGATAAGAGACTTTTCCTTTTCAGGAAGTTTAATTCTAAAAATTAAGCTGAGGACACCTACTGGACAAAACTTAAATTTCTTTTTTTTTTAATTCTTTTTTTAATCCCATCTTTCTATAAAATTTTTATTTTTATTTTTCACATTTGCAGTACATAATGATTACATTCACTACAGGGAACATGAGTACAATTCAATTCTTTACCTCTTTCCTTCAACTCCCCTTTTCTCCAACATCAGATTCATTTGTTTAGCTTAAAATTCCTTATGAAGTTAATTACCACACATACAGATTAACTGCCAGACTAATGGGCCAGGAATATAGCTCAGTGGCATAAGTACCTGCCTGGCAAGTGCAAGGTCCTGAGTTCAGTTCGTGGTACACACACACACTTCCTTTTCTTAAATAGGACTATCTATTTAGAATTGTTCAATTCAACAGTCAAGCATATTTAAAGCCATTTCATCTCTGTAACACAGCTTCTATCTCAACAAGGTGAGATCAAAACTCACTGCTTCTTATCAGCTTTCTCACTTCTGACCTGAAGCTGGGGCCAAAAACATGAAAGCGTATGGTAGAACATGGGAAGCAGCGCTTAAAGCTTCTGGCAACCAAAAAGCGGGTCCTAGGGAATCTGGAAATATTGGGGAAAGCATAGAGATAAAAGAGGTGAGGATACCAATCCCAGAAAACTGTCCACAATCTTTTGGACTCATTCCTGAGTATAGAAGTCATGGATTTAATTTTGAACATTATAAAAAATTTTGAAAAAAAAATGAAGCACCACCACTAGGATAACAATCTAAATGGCTCACACATGGACAAACCTGAAAATCTGACAAATATCTCTACCTATTTATATCTCCATCCTGGACACAGTTTTGCTAATCACTGTTAAAAATATTACCATTCCCTAAGACTGAAACAAGACCCAGAGTTGCATAACAGAACAATCAGATTCCCTAGAATGCAATCCACAATTACTCTGCATATGAAAAAGCATGAGAATTCATTGCAACTTGCACAGGAAAGGACAGGCAATAGCAGCCAATGCTGATTTGACACAGCATTTGCTATTATCTGACAAGGACCTCATGGCAGCATTAGAAAACATGTAAGTGACAGTGAACACATTTGCAACAAAAGTTAAAATAAAAACTATCAGAAAGGAAATAAAAGAAATAACCAAATGGAAAATTCACAACTTTCAACAAAAGGTATTTTAATTTAATGGACTCAATGCAGACAGGAGTTGATAAGAGGAACTTCAAGGTACAGTCACTGCAATTATGAAATCTAACAAAAAAAGAAAAAAATATTTGGGGGAAGGGAGAACAGAGTTTCAGAGACAAGAAGAATGATTACAAAAAACTGATATTTATGACACTGGAGTTCCAAAAGCAGAGGAGAAAAATTTGGTACCCAGAAAATATTGGAAAAATATTAGGTAAAAACTTGTTAACCTGTGAAGCAAATAAAGTCACAAAGTAAAAAACAGAACTCTTCATAAGTAGGATAACTTTAAATAAATCCTTATCAAGGTATATTCTATTCAAACTGCTGAAAACTAAAGACAATATTTGAAGACGTCAGAGGAAAAGGCAAATTATCTATTAGGGACTCAGTAGAATAAGTGCTTTCCTGGCAAGCACAAGGGCCTGAGTTCAATACTCAGTTCTGCCAAAACAAACAAAAAAGACCCCTATGTCACCTTTGCCTCATGGTGAACTAAAACTAGGAACAAGTTTCTTTATGGGGCCAGGGAGATGGCTCAGTAGAATAAGCACTTGCCTAGCAAGCACAAGGGCCTGAGTTCAATCCCCGGTTCTGTAAAAAAAATAAAATAAAATAAAATTATCTACTAAGAAAATGATGTTTGAACAACTGCAGATTCCTTTTCAGAAAACAGGGAGCCATCAGATCTACTATAAAAGAATAGATAAGCAACACTGTTTAGACAGAAGAGAAATGATATAAGGAAACTTTGGACACCAGCAACAAAATCGGCAAATACCTGAGTAAACATAGTAGACTGTTCTTTCTCTTAAAATGTTTGATTATTTAAAATAAAAAGTATTAACACTGCCTATAATGTATGTAAGACAAAAACATCTAGGCAGGAGAGTAAGAAGTTAAGGACACAGCCTTTCCATATCAAATTAAACAGTAAAATCATGATTTTGAAGCGGGAAATTTAAAGTTAAATTTTCATTATTCCTAGAGCACATACTAAATTTATATGTAAACACACACATAGACAGCCAAAAATCACAAGGTCAATTACAATGAAGTGTTCAATAATGTTCAAGAAAACAAAAATGGGGGCAGACATGAAACAAACTAATAAACATCCTATTTGTTAGTATAAAATGCTTTTGGAAAATTGTTAGTTCTTAAATGAAACATATACCTAGTGTTTGACTATTTCAAGTATGAACTCACTAGAAATAAAAACATACACCCATACAAAAACTGGTACAGCAATTTTCATAGCAGCTTTAAATGATAGCTAAAAGCTACAAATTCAAGTGCCCATCTACACATAAATAAATTGCATATCCATTTAGTGGAATGCTCATCAGCAATGAAAAGGAACTTACATATGGACTGAAGCAACCTCAAACTTTGCTTGGCAACGAGGTCAGACAAACATGATTACACTTAGAGAACAGTCTGAGAATGTAAGCTACCCTAAATTAGAATATGTGGGGATGGACCTTGGACATAAACATTTTTTCCAAATACTCCAGGTGATCCCAGTAGTCTGACAAATATTTTATATTATTATAATTCACACTATCGTTTATAATAATCAACTCAGTGATACCACATTAAGTAAGCATTTGATTTGAAGCTATCTGTATTTCCTATGCACTCTCATTTTTGTAAGAACAGCAATTCTGTGCATTCATATTTTATTAGTCCTTCTGGAAATTAAGTAAGAACAAGAATACCTGAAACTGAAGGCAGCAAGAATAAAAGTCTCTGGATGTGTATGTCTAATAACTAACAGATGAATGAGCTGAACAAAAATTCCTGTCACCTCTACAACTGACAGGGATTAGGGAGAGATCAATAACATGTGCACTGTTAAATAGGTTTAAAAACCACACTGATGGAAAAAAAGATATGTTGTTTGGTTAAAATTACACTTTATTTTGGAACATATTTATCATCCTGAAGAAGTAATAATATATTAAGGATAATACAATACTTGGACATAAAATGCTACACAGTTGTTGAAAATCACTGAATGATTATTATTCAGTAAGATGTTGTGTTGTTTTTCTCAGCTGAGATAAAAGCTGAGAAAATGACTTCCAATGGTCTCCACCTCCTGGTATTTATGACCTGAGTTAGTTCTCTCACCTTAAGTGTAGGCCAGACTTCCTGACTCACATCTGGTGAACAGAATACCACAAAAGTTATCTGATGTCATTTCTGAGGTTAGGTTACAAAGAGATGGGCTTCCACCTTAGACTCGCTTCCTCTGATGGATGCAATCTGTCTGGCTTGCTCTGCTATGGAGAAGTCCGGCAAAAAACTGACAGAAGCATCCAGACAGAAGCCAGTGAAAAAGTAAACCTACAGTAATTTCAGTGAGCTTGGAAGTGAATCTATGTCCAGTCGAGCCTTAAGGTGACTATGATCCCAACACATATCTTGATGTAAGTACTGAGACAGAAAGAAGACCCAGATAGGAGTCTATCATTTTGAGTAGATTATCATTTTGAGTCTGTGAAACTATAAATCTCTGAATGTTTTATGCTGCTGAATTTATGCTATTTTGTTACCCAGACTGAAAAGTAAAGCATAGATGAATTCTTACTTTGGTATATTACAATAAGTCATATCCATCAGTTTTGTTAATGTGAAAAATGTACTTTAGTTTTTTTCCCTATCAACTTAAATTTCTGGAAGAAATCATTACTTCGAAATTACTGTTCGAACTCCCCATTGCCTTTACTGTTATTATTCATCTTAATATTTTTTTTTATTTTCATCATTCCTCTGACATTGCTCTTACCAAATTCATTAGTGACTATTGTGCCATTTGCATACAGTGTAAAATTCTAATTCCTACTTAATTCTTCAGATTTATTGAATGTGTGGGTGAAGAATATAATACAGGGCTGAGGAGATAGCTTGGCAGTCTAAGCACCTGCCCAGCAAGCACAACGACACGGGTTTGACCTCGGGTACCACATGCCATGCAACGCTAGCCACGGAAACCAGGTGTGGTGGTGCATGCCTGTAATCCCAGCATTACGGAGACTGAGACAGGAGGATCACTGAGTCTGAGCTGTGTAGCAAGACTCTATACCAAATATATAAAAGATTTTCTATAAAGAATAGACTCATGAAAATGAGACAACTTTAACCGTAATATATTGAATTTAAAAAGTTAAAGGGATATAGAATTACTGAGCGCAAAGAAGAGGGTTATAGGACAGAATCTGACTCATATGATAGCTTCCATCGCACATGTTGGCTTTCCTCAGCATCCCTGCTCCCTCTCTGCTTACTGATCAATCATCTGGAGGGTCGTTTTCTGCCTAATATCCCTCTCCCACCGCTAGACATGAGAAACTCAGGGTTTTACTCAGGGTAGGCAAGCAATGAACCTCTGAGCTGGATCGCTAGCTCCTTCTGCCTAACTTTAAGTGTTTAAGTTCTCAGATTCTTGCCATTGAACTACTTCTCAGGTTTAGCGACTCGTACAGATGGCCTTATCTCATGAACTCACATATTTTACACTGAAAACATCTAAATTCTCCACGAGTGTAGAATTCACACATGCAACTATTGGCTTTCCTCCACTCTCTAAGTATCTTCACAGGTTCCTCAAAATCAGTACAATCTAAATGAAAAGTAAATTTTACTTGTCCTTTGGAAATTCTTATCTCAAAACACTTCCGAAATTCAACTTCCTACAGAAGGCACGTAGCTACGAACTACAATTGTTTTTTCCCTTTTGCATTATTCATCCATCCAATCAGTTTCCACTGCTGTTGCTTCTATTTCTTAGACATTAAAATCTTTTCATTCTCTTTACCCATCTGCCACCTCCCCACCTCAGGCTTCCATCGGTTCTCTCCTGGACAACTGCAAATTCCCTGACTTGGTTCCGACTTTTGTTGCCAGGTTCAACCCATTCTCTGAGGAGACGGAAAAATCCAGTAGCTATAACCTGTGAAGAAGCTGTCATCTTCACACCCTTACCCAAGTACCAGAGGCTCTCACGTACCCAGCTTCTCCCTAACTTAACTGAGTCTCTTACCAATGGGCCCGGCCCCAAGTCTGTGCTCTAGCAAGTGGTCTAGACTTTCATCTGTTAGGTCTGAGAAGCCCACCGCGTGAAGAAAGACTCCAACAGACGTCCTCTCATGCAAAAGCAAGGGGATTTTATTTTCCATGCATGCATGGGGCTCACTGAACGCACAGGAACAGAGAAGCCCCGAGCTGACCGTGGGCTGGGTTTTAAGCCCGAAGACAAAAGGAGGAGGGGTTTGAGACTATTTGACTTTTTAGGGTAACTAAGAGGGGTAGGCCAAAGGGCAACTACTAGCTAACTCTGTGGTTTTAGCTGCATTCCGAGAACGGGTGGGTTTACTTGTGTAAAGTGACCTATTTTACAAGAGTGTCCCCAGGCCGGAGATTAAATGTTTTTCCAAGCTACGCCTGAGGTTTATGACCCCACCTGAGGTTTTTATGCCCTCTTTGTTTTAGGAACAGGGATTATAGGCCCTAGTGGGGCAAAGGTTCACAGCATTAGTTCATTAGGCAGTAATTTAGCTGAGATGGTTAGCTGATGTACTAAGGCGGAGCACACAGAACAGAATGGCGACGTAAAACTCATTTGGGCCCTACACATCAACTTGACAGAAGAAAAGGTAAGGTTTCTTTACCTTCGCGTGGCCTCCGCTCTCCGGAAGTGAAGAGGATCCTCCAAACCCGCTTGTCGGGCGGACAAAAAGCCTAGCATCGCGTTTCCTTACACCAGCTTGAGCATCAGAGGGTGCCATGACAGCTTGGAGGAAGGTACCAACAACACAGTCTCCTATTGGCCAAGCGGTACTCGAAGTGACCGATGGGGAACGCCACGACCTAGAAGGCTGGAGGCCATAGGCGGGCCGCGCGGTGGGCGGGGTCTGCGGCCGAGAGTTTCTCCTTCAGCGGCTGTGGCTCTCGGCGACTGCGGCTGGGAACCAAGGACCCAGCATGGGTTGGCCGCTGAGCTTCTTCCGCGCCCTGTGGAGGATGCTGTCTAAGGAGGTGAAGGAGCACGTGGGCACGGACCAGCTCGGGAACAAATACTACTGCATCCCGCAGTACACAAACTGGAGAGGTAGGTGACGTCGAGTACGTGGTAGCGGCCTGGAGACTGAGGGAAAAGTACGAGCGAGCGCCCTGCCCCGCCGGCCCGCGCGCCCTACGGTGGCCCGGAGGGCGGAACCGCGCCGTGCGCTCCGCCGCCCCCTTGAGCCCTGGGGCTTAAGAGCTGGCGCCTGGCTCCGCCTCCTTCCTTGGGACAGTTCTGGGGCTGCGGTATCTACGTCCTCGCTTTTCCCGGAGCGCTAAGTCCCCGTTTTCTTACCTAGTCGTAGCCTGGGTCCTGGTCTTTAGGCGAAGGAGCGGGCACGTTCGGAGATCCTTCGCTTCAGGGATCACGGGGACGGGCGAGCGGCTTTCCTGGGGGAGGCACCAGGCCGGCCGGTGGGGTCCTAGGGGAGGCGTCTCCGGTTTCCCTTCTTCACGGGCTCCGGGGCCGCGGTACTCGACCTCAGGCGTCACCCCTTGCAGCCCGAATCTGTCCCGCGTGGGGCCCCGCGCGCCGATCAAACTTCTTTCCCCAGGAAGCTGCACCCCAGATACCGCAAACTGTGTGAGACGCGCAGCTCTCGTTGCGGTTTTTCCCGGGCGGGCTCGTGCCAGTTTTGGGTTGTTGGGGAGCTGAGAAATAACTCTGACTTTTGGGGTCGTCGGGGTGGCCTCCTGCACGACCTTTTCTTTGCTGTTCCATCGCTGCGGTGCAGGTCTCAGGCTTTGTGTGGACACCAAAGCGAATTGGGTAAGAGCCTTAGTTCTTACGCTTGAGAGGCCGAGCGCTAAAGGACAGATTGTCTCCCTCGCGTCTCAGCATCTTCCTCAAAAGTGAGAGATGCTGTTGCACCAAGGATCTAGAAAAGCATGGAGATTGCGCCAAAACCGTGTTCCATCCATTTCCTGCATACAGAATCCATAGTCCGTGATTTTTCAAATGCGTTTTGCGTGGCTGTTTTCTGTAACTTATTTTAAGGTCTTAGACTTGTTTCTCCAATGAACTTTTGTGTGTGTGTGTGTGTGTGTGTGTGTGTGTGTGTGTGTGTGCGCGCGCGGAACCGAGGCCAATGAACTTTTAAACGATTGGAGCAAGGAATATGCTGTCGTCTGCCCACTGTTCCCAGACATTTTAAATTGTTTTAGGCAAAAATCATTAAAACCATAAATACTACACATATAAATACTATACAGTACTGCACACTATGGAAAAATCTCTCGATATAGTGCAAAATCCGCGATAAATAATTGAGATTATTATCTTTTTTTTTTTTTTTTTTTTTTTTTTTGCGGAATGGAGGATTGAACTCAGACCCTTGTGCTTGCCAGGGAAGCGCTTATTCCATTGAGCCATCTCCCCGGCCCTGAGATTAGTGTTTTGAACCTGTGAAACTTGAGTCTACGAAAGTCCAACCATGAAATAGCAAGGACTACAGTAAAGGCAGATTTGGCGAATCATGATTGGAGAGTTCAGTGACATCTTGGTTTGCTAAGACAGTTTAAAGATTTCAAGTTAAATCGCAAGGCCATCAAAAGCATCAGTTATACAAAGGCCAAAGTTATACAGAGAAAGAAATTTCTTGTTACATTTTAAGGTACATTGCAATGTTATCAGTTACACCAACACAGTAAAGACAGGTTTACATAAAGGGAAAAGTGCTACCAGGTCTGCAAAACATGTCTGCTTGGTCTTGGCAGGCATCCTGAGTAGGTTTTTATTTAAAATTTTAATTTTCCCCTTCTTTTAAAAATATTTATTTATTTGTCACAGAGTCTCATTACCCAGTTCAGACTCGCAGTGATCCTCCTGTCTCAGCCTCACCAGTGTTGGTATTACAGGTTTGTGCCATCACAGCCTAGCATGTGATACCCGGGATCAAACTTGTTTACCACGCAGGCAATTAGACCACTGAGCTATCTCCCTAGTTCCATATTTTCCCCTTCAATAGCAAAAATAAAACTAAGGAAAACAATCAGATATTGTGTAGTGCCTAAGTGACCCTGAAAGCAGGAGGATCACTTTGAGTCAGATCTGTATAATGGAACCCTATAAGACCCTGTATTAAAATACATAAAATAAAAAATTAAAAGGAGAGTGTCCATCTCACCTGTGAATGAGGAAATGTAACAATCAAAACTCACAGACACTGCTGATGACAATTTAAAGCAGTACTGTTATTTACTTGGTCTTTTACAAAGATATGAACATCAATGAATAAGTCCTTATATAGACATACTTTTATCTCTCTTGATTAAATATCTAAAAGTGGAATGGCTTATTCAATGTGTAGCTGTGTGTTTTAATTTTAAGAAATTGCCAAACTACTGGGTGTAGTGGTGCACACCTATAATCCCAGCCCACCTTAGGCTGAGGCAGGATGATTGCACCAAGTTCAAAGCCAGCCTGGGCTATGCAAGGACAGATGGAAGAATCATATAGCCAGACACTGTCTTAATAAAAGAAAAACAGAAACTGTCAAAGTGATGATAGTGTTTACATCCCACATCTTTTCCTTTTTTTTGTGCCATTGTTCCCTCCCCTTTTCTCTCTCTTTTTGCAATTTGGACCTTTTGTGCAAGTAATTATGTCAACTGCTGATAAAGGCAATTTTCATGTTTTTGTTTATGTAAGTAAATGTTTCACTTAAAGGTTTTCAACATGAAAAACAAGGTATAGAAATAGAAACTACAGCATGATGACCAAGACATGACAAAAATCAATACAAATCAAATTTATATAGTGAACAGACCAGAACTGAACAAGGGGCTTGAAACTTAATCCAGGCTGGATATACATAAAGTAGTCCCATCACAGGCTTTTGCACAATGTATTATTGCCTAGAATACCAAAATGCCAGCCATTCTGGCTGTAAATTGCGTTATTGTCTTTTCAGAGAATTTCTGTATTCCGTGAAATGAACTTCCATGACATTTAAAGACTGCAAAAAATAGAACACAGTTCAAACTTGCTTCCAATGCAATCTGAATGAAATATATACAGTAAGTCTTACTACTTAAGAATTTTAAAAACAAAAGACCAACCTGCATGAAAGGTACCACCTCATCAAAGAAAAATGTTCCTCATTTGCATATCATTTGGTAGCTTACAAGATTTTTTCAGGAGAGAACAGGGAAGATACCTCACAAAGTCATTCACTTAAAATTTGTTCAGAAAATGTTTATAAGGTTCTAAATTCCTGCTTATAATATCTTAAAATGTGTACTACTTTACACATTGATGTACTTTCTACCATTTAACGAGAGAACAGAAGAATAATTTGAAGAAAATATTTTTCAAAATGAAGGCAAAATGCCCCCAAGAAATTCTAATGTGAGCTCAGTAATAAACATTTTAAAGAAACTTCCTGTGTGATTATTCTGCACCCTGAAATTCCCTATAAGAAAGAGCAACAGAAGCAAGATCACAATTATATATATATATATTTTTTGTATTTTAGGGAAGGGTCTACAGGATGTTTAGGGTCTTAACTACTGGATCAGACTTGTACTAATCCACCTGTTTATAGCCTCCCAAGAACTGGGATTAAGGTGTGCACCACCATGCCCAGTCTCATAAGTATATTTCTGACATGACCGAATTCTAAATTGCAAATTGTGAAAACTACTTTTTATTTTAAAACAAAATCCAGGAATTGGGGTTGGGGATATAGCTCAGTAGAATAAGTACTTGCATGGCAAGCACAAGGACTTGACTTCAATCCCCAGTTCCGCAAAAAAAAAAAAAGGTCCAAGAATTAAGAGCAACCTCTTGCAAATGAACACATGACTGTATATAAACATTTTCTTTTGGTATTTTCATTACATTTGAAGTTATTTATTTCAAGAAAAAATAATATATGATTGTAAACTTTAAGAAAGTTCTATTTTTAATGAAATGAGGCCTCCAAAGAAAAATAAAAAGATAATTATTACATTCCTAAAATTTCAAATCATTCTAAATTTAAAACAATAGCTTACCTAAATTAAATCATACTAAGATTATTCCACAGTAACTTATTCAGATGATGATGGTTACTTTTTAAAATTCCTTTACATAAAAGTGGTACTAAAACAGGATGCTATGTCTGACAGTTCTTTCGTTTTTATAAACATAGTTTGAAGAACTATGGCCTTGAATCCTACTGTGTATTTCATATGTCACCCTACTAAAAAATACAACTAAGAGGATAGAATGGAATAGAACTATGATGCATGTGTTTTCTGCGAATTTCTATAAAACTTATTTTCTGGATTTCCCTGAAGACTAAACTGGGTGCCACAAGTACAGTTAATATGGTTTGGAGAGAAACAAGTGGTTAAGACATTCTACTTAAAAGATAGACTATTTTCCCATATCACGAGTAACAAGAAAAATCATATATATTCTGTCTCTAATCAACAAATGGAATATGATTACAAATTAGGTTAGGTTAACAAGCAATTACATTGTCATTATTTAAGTCAAATCTTCAACGGTAACTATCAGCAGCAACAAAATACTCAGTATTCTCTTTTATAGACTATGAAATCAAATATTACATCTAAGTGTAAGAACAAAAAAAAATTAAGGTTAGCTTGCAAGCAATTATGAAATCTCAATCCAGGCTGGTAACAAGTTTTCCTATGCGTGAAATGGCAGCATAGGCAGAATTTATGGTTGGAAAGCGAGGATCAGACCTGTTCTTCATCCATCACAAGAGGATTGATGGACTCACAACCTGCAAATTCATATACATCCATCTTCCTCACATCAACCCTGTCATATGGAGTGAGCTGGACAGGTTCATTTGTAAACTACAAATCAAAGTTGTGCAAACCAAATACTTGGTTTAAAGGGAGGCACCACCTGCTTTTGCTCCATTGAGTCCCAGTCCACATTCTGAAAGAATAGGTGGTATCGAATGTCTGTAAACCCATTTTGACCACAACAACCAAGTCTCTCCTTAGGGTTCTTCAGAAAACCCTGCAGGACACTTGCAGCTTCTATGAACAGATAATGCAGTATGTGAATGTTGCTTTCTGCAGTAAGCTGCAGGAGATCAGGGATTGCCTTTTCATCAGGGACATCAAAGCTCTCAGTGATAGAAAGGGAGACTCTGGCCATCATCTCGTACATGATCACTCCAAGGCTCCACCAATATGCCCATCAGCTCTCCTGGTCCCAGTCCTTCCTTACAGATGCAGTAGTCAGCGTCATGTGGCCTTCTGGGTCTAGTAGTAAATTGTACAATTTCAGATTTGTGTAGAGGACCCCTCACCTGGGAAAGTAGCTGAGTGCTAAGCTGATCTCTACAGGTTAAACCTGGCACGTAGCTCAGAAGTATTCTTTGGCACTGCATGTGCAACATGAGAGCTTCCTGTGAAATGTTTTCCTTTGACCTGGTCAGCTCCAGTGGACAGTAGATTCCTCAGTGTGTCTGGGGACCTGGTGGCTGTGACTTCATTCCACTACTCTGGACTTCTTGGGTTCCCCAGGATTTTTATGCCTGGCTCGGGGATGACCTGTCTAGAGCTCCTGGGCATCTCTAATCCTTCCTTCTCATGCCATGAAGGTGATTGGACCCCAGAAAAAAAAAAAGGTCGTCTTTCTTTTGTAATGTATTTGTTAAGGGTCTCACTATGCATCTCAGACTGATAGTGATCCTCCTGTTTTCAGCCTCCCCAGTACTGGGATTATAGACAATCACCACCGTGCCAGGTCTTAGTGGCCGACTTAGTGGCAGGGCCCACATGGCGCTGCTGGGGATCAAACTCTGGTCTCTGTACCTGCCTAAGCAGTCAGTCTGCTGAGCTATCTCGCCTGTCCTGAGAATGGTTATCATTAAGAAATCAAAGAAGCACACTTACTAGAGTGGAGCGGAGGGCCATAGAAGAGTGCAGGACTGTCTGCACTGGGGATCCAAGTGCTCCTGTCCAAAGCCTGGAGATCCCTGCGGTGTCACCTGCAAGTCCCAACAGGAGTGCAAAGGCTCTATTCCAGAAGGCTGAGGAGTATGTTTAGAGGGCTGAAGGAAGGGCCAGTGCTGGAAGCCGGGAGGCAATGTGCAAGGGGAACACAAAGACAGCCAGAGCTCCTCCAAAAAAAACAGAAGGCTGTTTCGATTTTTTTTTTTCCTTTTCCAATTGCTGTGCCTTTTGTTTTCTCTTTCTCCCCAGTTGACCTGGATCAAACCTCCAGTAAATATTAACTATTGAGAATAGTGTCAGTTATGTAGTTCTGCATAACTATTCACTTTGAGAGCTCTTTATTGTTCATCCAGGAGCATACTGCAACTTCTCTTGCCTTTTGAATTATGCTTTTTATTTCCTGTGTACTATATCTGGAGGTATTAAAATATTTCAAGTTTGTATAACTAGAAAATATTTTACTTTTAGTTTTCAAAAGTATGTTTGGTAAGTATAAAATTCAAAGAGAATAGATCTTTCTTTTTTCTTTTAGTCCTTTAGTTGTTCTAGTTTCTTACACACTTGGTCCTTTTTTTTGTTTGTTTGTTTCTAATGTGGAATAAGATGTTATTTAATTTTGTTCTTCCATAGCGCATATTTTCTATGTATATGTTTTAATCATTTTTTTCTTTACAATGAGTTTTGGACAATTTCATTTTTGTGTATGTTGGTATGATTTTATTTAAATTTCTTGTGCAAAAGGTTCCTTTTTCTTGGAAATGTGGCATAAGTTGAACTAAATTCAGAAATTCTAAATCTTTAAATATTTATTGCCTACTCCTTCCTACTTTGAGAATTCTAATTATATCAATATAAAAAAGGAGCAATTAATGCTTACAATTTTTGTTTTTACTCTGATTTTTTTTCCTCTCTTGAATTTCTTATAACTTCTTAGTTATTGTTTTTATAAACAAAACATACATTTATATCTGGTAATCTGAAAAACTAATTTACACATAGCATCATGTGATCATTGGATTCCCATTACTTTGTTTAGTGAAATTTTGTATCGTGTATAATGCTGTTTTCTTCTATCACTATTCTGTATTCTTTAAAAATAATAATAAAAAAAGAGAGAGAGAATAGCATCAGTATATTTGTTTCCCGTTTTGAACTTTAGGCAAAAACTCTCTTGTTTACTTACTCATAGGTGGGCACAGTACCCATCACTTAAAAGAGGAGAGGCTTAGTTTTAAGTTTTTCATTGTGTTCATACATCTTTGCAGTGCATCACAATTACATTTATCAAGGGCACTGATATGTGTACAGATCATAGCTTGCTTTTTTTTTCTTTCTGTTTTTAGGACAGGGTGTACAGGGTCCCACTACATAGATCTGACTCCTAGTGATTCTCCTCTTTTCAGCCTCCCAAGAGCTGGGATTACAGGCACGCACCACCATGCCAAGTTTCAATCCCCGTCTCAGCATGCCCCGGTGACGGGGCTGGCACATCACATGGGGGATTGAACCCCAGCCACCACGCTCTGCCTAAGCAGGCTCTTTAGTCCATTGAGCCATCAGGCCACCCCAAATCACATCTTCTTCCTTTTCTTTTTCCCTCTTCCCTCCCGCCAACCTTGTCTATTTCCCTATTTCTTATTTTTTTTAAGTTGCTCTTTAATTCATTTACATGTTAGGTTTGTCATAAAAAGAAGCCGTCTGATCCTTAAGCTTATGTGCTTCTTTCTTAAAGTGCATCCGTTTCCTACAAATGACTCCTGTTATGGCCTCTTATAACAGACTCCGTGTTGTGCAGATGCTGTGCACTCTCCCACACTCCTTTAGGTGGAGGAAAGCCTTCCCTTGGCTCAGAGTTTCCAGAGAGGTTCAATACATGCTCCTTTGGTTTCGTGGCATGAGTGGTGTAGGAGCAGGGGAGGAGAACGCTCATTCCTGGGCTTGTAAGCAAGAGGAGGAGGAAGGAGCCTGTGTGAATATCCCCTGCCAAATCCGTCCCCCTGTCCCCGTACTTCCGACCAGGCCAAGGTGCTGACTGCAGCACGTCCCACCGCTGAGCTCAGGAGTGGCAGAGTCCACCGATACTTGCAATGCCTGGGACATTGTTCCCTTCCAGCCCCAGAGCTTTGGGGGAGGTGTTTAGATGGAAACCAGAGCAAAAGCTGCAAGTCTTTCAGGGCTCTTAGTATTCCTAGTTTGCTAGAAAACTTCACAAATTGTGTTTGAAACTTGTCAAATGCCTTCTTTGTTGTATTTTGTGGCTGTTGATAGATTGTCAAATTCTTGCCAGCACTGGTACAGTGAATTATATTGAATAATACACTTTTAAATCAAAGGCTTTATTTTTAGGGAAATTTTATAGAAAAATTGAGTGGAAACTACTTCTACTCTAATACTCCCTTTCCAGTCTTTAGTCCTGTTTCATCATTTTACCTCCTCTGCCACATCCATTAAATAATTCCTCCAATCCAGTTAAAACTAACAAAGTTATTGTTACTGAAAATTCTTCTGAGCTGTTAATTTGCCAGTGCACACTGTGAATGTTCAAATTGGAGGGCATAGGAATATTACACAACTTGGAAAACGCTGGCTTACATTACTGTGTTTGGTTCTGCACACCATACTTAGAGGTAGATAACAGCTAAGTGTCCACATAGGGAAGTTGAGGTGATGAGACCCCTGAGGTGATGAGACCTCCACAATGGTGATGGTACCATTGTGGAGATGTGCCCTGTGAAAAGGTTTTTAGGAGCTTAAGTATTAGAAATCGTATTGCATAGGAATCTTGTTGCATGAGACTTAAACCTAATTGGTTTAAAGCATAGATCTCTAGCTGTATTTTAAAAAAGGCGTGTTGAAGCTGTACAAGGAAAAAAAGAGGATGCTCTGTGTTTAATGCTAACAGAGAGTTTAGGGAGGTAGATGGTTGGAGGCTTTGGATCAGCATCTTGAGAGATAATGAGCACTTCAGAGAGTAATGAAAGAGTATTGTGGATTAAGGCTAAAGAAGGAGAGGAAATGCAGGAGTTTGGACTGTGTCCCCAGAAGGAAGAACAAGAGAAAACTTCTTGAGGGAATAGACAAGGTCAGATTATCTATAATCTTGAATAGTGTAAACTTGAAGTTTATTCTTAATTCTGTAAAATAATAGGCAGCCATTGCAAACTTTTCAAAGAAGAACAGCTTGAGACCTGATTAGAGCTGTTAGAAAAATGACTTTGAGGCCGTGTGAAGAAGACCTAAAGGAGATGCAAGGGGAATGAAAACGCAGTGTCGCGTGTGCCAGTGTGGTTCTGTGCATCACGATCTTGAAAGAGGTCTCACCATCCTGTGATACTCTGATCCAAAACAAAAAATAGAAACATTTAGGAAAAACTAACATTAAAAATAATCAAATGGAGCTTTTTGTGAATTGCATTTAGTCTGTTTTCATAATGCACAGTTGGTGTGTGACGCCTTAGAGGCTGTTCACATTAGTGATAACCATGACTCCCTGTGGGAGCACTGGTAGCACCTCCAAATTACATGGGCCTCACCTTCCCCCATGTGTCTTTTGCTCTCAGCTCTGGGCACTGTATATTGGGTGTTCTCAGGGCTGATTATTTTAAACCTCCATAAATTGCGTCTGTATAGATTTTGCTGATTCATAAGTCTGTCAGTCCTGATGTGTTTGCTTTTCACCTAGCCCTATACCATACATTCATTTTCTCATGTGATAGATATTCCTTGTGCAGTAGTGTAATAAAGCATATCTGTTGTATGTATTCCAGATCTGTTAGCCTTGCTTTCAGACTTTCTGATATGGAATTTCACCTGTTTTATCTGTAATCCTTCCCCTTTGATATTCTTTGATAAAGTCAATAGTGTTTAAGGAGGTACACAAGTCTCAATGACTTTTTTTTAATGTATTTGGTACAAGATCTCACTATATAGCTTGGACTTGGAGTGATCCTTCTGTTTTCAGCCTCCCCAGTGTTGGGATTACAAGCGTGTGCACCACCATGCCCAGACTCAGTGTAGGATCACCATGCCCAGGGGTGGGGCCAGTGTGCATGTGGTGCGGGGATCGAACCCCGGTCCCTGTGCTTGCCTAAGCAGGTGCTTAGTCCACTGAGCTATCTCACCAACTCTTCAATGACTATTCTAATCTCAAGTTTATATATTTCATGTATATATAAATCAGAAACACTTTTTTTTTTTGTGGAACCAGGGATTGAACTCAGGCCGTTGCACTTGCCAGGCAGGCGCTTATTCTACTGAGCCATCTCCCAGCTCCAGAAACACATTTTTATATCCATTTCATTATCATTTTAACCTCCTCTATTTAGTGCTTAATGTCCTGAGTCACTATTCGTTGAGTGCCAATTTTTTTATCATAAGAGCCATGCAGCTATATGTTATTTTCTTCATTTTAAAAGTGATTATAAAAAAAAATTAAATAGTGATTATTTTGTTTGTGAATAATTAAATATGCTTTATAAACATGTTTTGTGCATACAGTAAATTTTGAAAAAGCAGTTAGATGTTCAATGAATCAAATATTTGTGGACCTAGAATTATAAGATCAAAAACTAAATGAAATATTTTGACCTGCTCCGTTTCCGACCTGGGCCGGTTCACCTCTCCTTAGGCAACCTGGTGGTCCCCCGCTCCCGGGAGGTCACCATATTGATGCCGAACTTAGTGCGGACACCCGATCGGCATAGCGCACTGCAGCCCAGAACTCCTGGACTCAAGCGATCCTCCCACCTCAGCCTCCCGAGTAGCTGGGACTACAGGCGCGCGCCACCACGCCCGGCTAAATGAAATATTTTAAGCCACAGGAAGTGAAGTGGCTGCATGAAATTTCAGAACATCTTGGGTATACTTAGATCAATGACTCAAACTGTTTGTTGAGCTCTTAATTATTGTTAAAATTAAGAATAACTTTGCATAGTGCTGTAATTCATCTGGTAAGGCTCAGGTTTAAACTTATCTTCATCATTGTCTAAGTTTAGTTTTATTGCCATTATCAAACATCAATTCAAGATACCCAGCGTTATTCTTTGCTTTCAGGATGAACAGCTCATTTTCTAATCATTCAAAACCTGTGTCCTCTACTGTTTGGTGTAATTGTGAAGATGCATTTCTATAGATGGTGCTACCTCAAATTTTGCATTTGGTATTTAAATATACACAAAATTATAATGAATTAGTACTCCAGAAATAATTATAATGAACCAGAAATATTTTACCTGATTAGAATAATAAGCCAAGTGTTTTGTTTTCATGGATAACTAGAAGAAGATCATGATATAGGCTTCTTTTTTTCTTTTTAAATTTATTTTATTTTGAAAAGTAAAAACAAAAGCAAGAACAAAACTCAGAAACAAAGACAGAAACAGAGCAACAAACAACAATACATGTTACAGATTTTCAAATCGAGAGTAGTTGATTAGCAATGGTTGATATATTATCCATTTTTATAATCAATTCAGCTGCTCAGATTAACATAGTTATGTAAGATTGTACATATGGTTGCATATCACTGCTTGCTTTCAAGAAACCTTAAATTTTTGTTATCTCTTTTCTTTTTAAAAAAAATGATTTTAAAGAGAGTATAGCAATTATTTTTTTCATTCTTTTCTTTTTAAATTTATTTGTATTTGAATTTGAAGAGTGAAAAATAGAAGCAAAAACAGAAAAAAATGACATAAACAGGGTAACATACAATGATACATGTTACAGATTTTCAAAACATGGATAGCTAATTTTATATATTTTTTAAAAATAAAACAATCCAACACAAATCAGTAGTCCACAATAGAAGTGGGTTATCCACAAAAGTTGTTGACTTGAGCCATTCACAGCTCATTATGTTAATATGACTTTAGTTTATATACCTCCATTTTTCTGTTGGATGGTTAAGACTGAGTTAAAGCAAGACCTATATAGCAAGAAATGTAACTTTTGTATCTGATAAGGTCAGTCAGGTACCCTCAGGGTTTATTCTATAACCCTGTTCTGTACTTTGTAGATCCCTTGTCACTGTCAGCCTTGTGCATGAGTCACGGCCATTGCCTGACCAATTTGTTCTCTGTGGAAGCCTGAGAGAAAGTTTTCTCTCCATGTGACTCTCCTTAGGCACACTATACGTCATCGATCACATTCCTCTGTGGCCCCATAATCTCCTTGATCAGAAAATTTGGGGCACTACTGAGTTATATGATGTTACAGTACAAATTCTCCTATGTCCTGAGTCTTCACTGACCTTGAAAGTCTAGGGCCAATATGTTGCCTGACCTTGCTGCCTTTCTTTTTGTCCAATTTTTGATCTGCAAACTTAAGTTGTTAACCCTCCAAAAGAGAAGTTTATTATTACCCTGCAGCATATGCAGTTTACCCACACTATTAGTCTAAATATCAGACATCATAGGCATAACATGGAACATGTATTTTCCATCAGATACTGAGATACTAAACTCTAAGCCCATACAGAATATGAAGAAGAAAAAAAAATAGGAATGAACACTTCATATATTGACATAGATATTTAGAAATCCATCTATATATAGCATAGTATCATTGTAGCATGACTGTCTTGTTACATTTTTTTGTCTTATTTTTCATTTCAAGAGTTTCTCCTATTTTCGTTTTCTTTTTTTGTAGAGCTTTTTGTAAGGAGATATTTCATTGTTCCAGCAGATGGCAGCATTGTTTGCAAAATTATAAGCCTACCATTTATTACTTTTGTTGGAATTGTTTGAAAGAGTAATTGTTCTTCTGAAATAATTTGGTGTCATTTTTTCTCCATAGAGGCTCTTTGCTACTGTTTTATGAACTACTGACTTTCAAAACAATTTTTAATTAGGACATCTTTGTAGTACAATGACAAATATTCATTGTGTGGAGCTGGTACATAGACATCATGTCTTGATCCTTTTACTTCCTATTTCCCCCTGCTTCCTTCTAAACAATGTGGATTTTCCTAATCAGTAATGCCACTGATATGTGTCAATTATACTTTGAAAAAATTAAAGATTACTCATGTAATGTTTAAATGTAACCTCTTATACTAAGTTTGTTAGAGACCACATAGTATAGTCATTACCCTGGATATCATCATCCTGTTGATAGAATATCTTAAGTACTTTATTATTTTATCTAAAATATTTTATGTTCACATTTATGAAAACTAGTACTTTGAAACATTTTCTTGAAGATAAAATGATAATGTAAAGTTCGTTGTTTTGGAGTTGTCTGAGGTTGGATTTTCAATTCCTTCATCTTCATTGTAAAATTTCCTTTCTTAATTGTGTTTTTCTTATTGTTTCTGTATTGCCTACTGAATTCCCTTAGTTTGTAAGTGATGAATGTGTGCATTCACTTAATTATATACATTCCCTGTATTTTGGTGAGGGGGAAATAAGCCAGTACTTCCCTAGCCATCCCTTGGTGCATTCCTGTCTCATACAAAAACTCAGTCATATTCATATTTTCCACCAGAGAAAAACAGTATTCACAACCATATACCTCAGTTCTTTTTCTTTTTAAAAAAATGTATTTAGAACAGGGTTTGTAGGGTCTCACTACACAGCTCACACTCATAATGATCCTCCTGTTTTCAGCTTCCCAAGTTCTGGGATTACACATGTGCCACCACGCCCAGTCTCAATCACTGTGCCAGCGTTGCACGCCAGTGATCAAACCTGGGGATGTAACCCAGTCACTGTGTCTACCTAAGCAGGCGCTTTAATCCACTAAGATGTCTGGCTGCCCCACATCAGTTCTTTATACAGGTTTTAAAATACGTTAAAAGAATTTGGTCTCAAATGCAGATTTTCCTGCATTTGAGATGATATATGGAATCTTTGAACAAAAATGGAAACTAATATGAACACTTGATTGGGCTAAGTTACTTGCTTCTAAGTGTGGTAAACATTATTTCATGTGGGAGCTAATGGGTTACTTCTCCCCTTCTGCTTTAAAGGTTTCATTATTTCCCTATAGTAAGAATAGTAATATGAATAGTAATATTTTGTAGTTATTAAATACTGTATTTTAGGCACATTTCCTAACATTTGTCAGGATTCACTGTATTTGTGGAAGAATTGTAACAGATTTAGGAAAAATAATCTCTCTAGTGTTGGTTTGTCAAGGTCACTTAGTGACAAATGCAATTTGCATCACCACATTTGTGGTGACCCTAGTCAGATGATTTGAACCCAGGACCTGTAGTAAGCTACAGGACCATTTTTGTTTTGTTTTCTGACTGAGTCTTTTTGTGTTGCTAAGTTGAGCCCCAGGCTGGGCTCCTGCTTCAGCCTCCCACTTCTTCAGTTATAGGTGTGTGCTGCCGTGCCTGACTGAAATATTATTTTTCTTTTACTTCCCACTTTTCAGAGAACTATTCATACTGATGCAGAAGGATTGGAAATTTGAGCCTGACTTGGGCAACTTAGTGACTTAGTGAGAACCTGTCTCAAAATGGAAAATAATGTGAAAAGCCTGGTGGTGTAGTACCATGCGAGGTTCTATGTTCATTCCTCAGTGCTGTAAAAAGAGCCAAGCCAAAGCAATACAGAATATTACTCATCTCAGCAGTTCATTTTTGGTTGTGTCTGAAAGATTTCTAACCATATTACTTTTGGAAAGTTACAGACATTAATCAGTATCATTGCTTTTCAGTATACAGCTGAATGGAATATTGCAGACAAACATCTTCGGGATTCTGGGCCATTTGCCTCTATTCAATTGTTAGAATGTTTCCATTTATTAAAAATGACATAGAATTATACATAAGGTTTTGAGAATTTTGTTTTGTCTAATTTTAAGATGCCCTTTGCTTTTTACTTCTTTTGCTTTCCAGTTGACCAATATCTCCATCTTGTGGAACAAATGAGGAATTACATCTTTTCCTACCCCTCTCCCTAGCTGAATATATCACATAAAATTATTTGCAGTATTTTGTGTTTACGTAATTCCTGTTAAATAAACATTGACCTAGCCTCCCCCCCCGGGGGGGCTTTTCTCTGAACACCATTTCTGTCTCTGTCTCTCTGCCTCTCTTTGCATGTGTTCTCTATCTTTCCCTCTTCTCTATCTGCTTATCCAGGAACCTCTAAAAAGGGATTTTTTCAAATGACCTGATTAGGAATAAAGAGCCACATATATATAGAAAGAGAGTGCTGTAGTTCTAATTGATGGTACATGCAAGGAAGTTTCATTAGCCCCTCGTGCTCAAAAATGAAATCTCAAACCTCCAGAAAAATTTACTACATGATTTCAAGTAGTATAAGTTAATTATTAGAATTAAGAACGCATCAAGTATTCATTTTCCCCAACTTAATTTTCATTGTCAAAATTATAAACATTAAAATACAATATGGAGAAAGAAAGTTATCATAATCCAGCATAGACAGTATGTCTTAAAGTACACCTCAATTTTACATAATTGTTTCATGTTATTTTTTAAGGAGATTGTTAATTTTAATGTATAATAATTAACTTTATGAAGACATACAAGATAAACAAAGGCATCTGATGCTGGCCAGAAAAGAGATGGGGTAGGAGGGGAAGGGAGAAATGAGGAGGCTGCATTCTGTACACGAGCCAGTTCAACTGCCACATCATTATGTACAGCAAGCATGTAATAAAATAAAAATGACTTTAACTTAGGCATACTTGTATTGTAAATGTGATTTTCTGATGTATGTACACTGTAGAACTATGTTATGCTAATTAACATCTATCACTTCACAGTAATCTTTTCTAGGTGTATGATGCTGATTTTTTAAAACTAGATCTTATTACAGAATTGGGACAGTACAGTATAACACCCCTCATTTCATATTTGTGTCTTCCAATGAGATTAAGAGCTATCCTTTTGCAAAATGTGAAGGCATCATCAAACTTTTATGGGGATTTTCATGAATCTTTGATATTCTATTCATTATCTTGTGAGTCACATTTCATGTTTGGATCCTTATTCGCTGATTTTGACCTCTGTCTAAAGATAAATTAATAATTTTCTTGTGATTCTTTATTTCTTTTTTTATACTTTATGAAACTTTATCATTTGCAAGTTGTGCTTTCACTTTAATTTGCATATTCAGGAGCACTCTGAATCACGTTCTTTCTTTTTTCTTTTAATGTATTTGGTACAGGGTTTCACTATGTAGTTTGGACTTCTACTGATCCTCCTGTTTTCATCTTCCCCAGTTTTGGGATTACAGGCATGCACCACCTCTCCTGTCTCCATGGCTGGCTCAGTGTACCTGAGGGCAGGCCAGCAAGGCATGTGGTGCCAGGGTTCAAACCCTGGTCCCTGCGCTTGCCTAAGCAGTTGTTTAGTCTGCTGAGCTATCTCGATGGTCCTCTGAATCACTTTCTTATGCCATATTTATAAACAGTAGAAATAGAGAAACTGGCCTATCAAAAAAAAGTTTCTTCACATGTGGGTAAGGGTTGTAACAAAGATTCAAAGGTGGGCTAGACTGATGTAAATAATGCAGTGAATATTTCTATTTATGTTAAGATTTGGTATTTTGCATACATTAAGAATGTTAATGCCACTATTACTGAATACATTGTCACAGAAGGGTTTAACTACTTGTGCAACTTGCCTTCCTCTTAACTAGAGAGATTTTTGATAATATAGTCAACCTACTTATTTTATCTTTCACCTAGAATTTACTATTCCCTAAGCATTACATTTTATACTTCTTCGTTGGATTATTAATCGTTGCTTGGAGAGCTAAGTCTCTGTCTCTTGGTATCAGGAGTATAGCATATATGCAGCAAAATGTCCTTTTGACTGATACTTGTTTTCTACTTATTTTATATCAGGTACTATTCATATAAAATAAATTTTAAAAAGATACTCAGGGTGAGTGAGATAGCTCAGCAGACTAAAATGCCCACTTAGGCAAGCACAAGGACCTGGGTTTGATCTCTGGCACCACAAGCTGCACTGGTCCACTCCTGGGCACACTGAGCCAGCCACCGAGACTAGACATAGTGGTGCATACCTGTAATCCCAGCACTGGGAAAGCTGAAAGCAGGGGGATCACTACCAGTCCAAGGTGCATAGTGAGACTTGTACAAAACATATAAAAATAAAAAAGCCCTCAAAAATCATGCCATTACTGAGTTTACCTTAGGATAAAATGTGTCATATGGTAACAATCATACATAAAAAGTAAGTAAATTATATTTGTTGCTATGTGGTAAGTGCTAAAAGAAAATAAACTAGATCAGGGGATCAGGAGCGTTGGGAATAGGAAATGAAAAAAATGTTCTAATTTATTAATACAGGGTCTCTCAATGCAGTTCAGACTCATAGAGATCCTCCTATCTTAGCCTCTCCAGCACTGGGATTATAGGCATGCACCACCATGCCCAGTCTTGGTAGCCTGATCTGTGCACCCAGGGTGGGGCCAGGAGGACATGTGGTACCGAGGATTGAACCTGGATCTTCGTGCTTGCTTAGGCAGGCGCTTAGACTGCTGAGCTATCTCCATGGCCTATGTATTGAAATTTTAAATGAAATGGTTAGCGTAGCTTTGTTGAGAGGTAATAACTGAATAAAAACTTGAAGGAAGTCAGGTAGATATGTGGAACATGAATTTTCCATTCAGAAAATGGCAGCTAGAACAGCTTTTACTCAACATACAATAGGACTTATTGGAGGATGTTGAGAAAAAGAATGCCATCATTTGACGAATGGTTTCCTTGAATAGATTCCTTTAGTCTTTATTGGCATAGCCTACAGGAGTTTGAGATGGAAGTAAGAAGATAATTAAAGGCTTTGCTTTTTGTTGTTGTTTTGAGTGTCTAACATAATTTTGGACTTACAGGAAAGTTACAAAACCATACTTGATTTATCCTTTTTGGTTAAAAAATTTAAGAAATTAAGTTTGCATATATTTATACTGTATACCATAATATTTTTGTATGTGGTATTTATAGCTAGATCACTAACATATATTTCCTCACATAATTTTTTTTTTTACTTCAAGTCTGTCTTAGCAATTTTGAAGTATACAATACATTATTGTTAACTGTAGTCACCGTGTTGTACAGTGGAACTCCCAAGCTCTATCTATGCTGACAGATGTTTGCTTCCTTTAGCTAACATCTCCTTAGCTAATATGGGGGTGGTATAATTAGCTCTGTGGTTGTACAACACAATACCTGACACAGGCTACTTAGGAAGTACAGAAAGATATATTTTGGTTTGTGCTGACGGTTTATCTTATTTACTTTTCTCATTGTAGAGATAAAGTGCCCAATACCCACAAGCTGAAAAAGGAAAAGCTTATTTCATCTCATACTTTGTAGAAGTATCAATCCGTAACCGGCTGGCTCCTTGGCAGGACAGCATGACAAAGGGCCATCACAGCAGAAATGGTTCATGTTGTGGCAGGCAGAAAGAAGGGAAGCAGAAAGCAGCAGCAACAGCCTCCTTTCTCTCCTTTTATATGCATCTAGGCTGCAAACCTATTGATTGGTGCCACCTACACCCAGGGTGGCACCTCTCATAACCCGTACCAAGAACATCAGTAAACCAATGTATGTATTCCATGCCCTCAGTCTCAGTATCACACAGCTAAGATACAACCACCTCTGAAAAGCCCTATCTGTGCTTGCATGAGGCTTTGAGGAAATAATTAGACATGAACCATATCAGGCGTCAAATCCATGATTTGGTGACCAGATTAGTTTAGGCCTCTCTTATGGCATACATTATGTTAGGTGTGAGCGTCAGAGTGTGTACTCACATCTAGAGGCACACATCCAAGTGATCTAAAGAATTCTCAGTAGGCCCTATGCTCTACAGGTCTGTGGCATCTCCCCACCCTGCTACTCGGAGACTAAGCTCTCACATATGGACCTTTGTGGGGCACTCCTCCAGATCATAGCAGCAAGTGTCCCTTTCACATACTTGATTACCTTTAGATATACTTAATAGTGTGGTTCTGGGTCATGTGATGGCTCTTATTTTTAATGTGTTGAAGAACTTTCATGCTACTTTTCATAATAGCTGTAGTATTTTACACTCCCACCAACAGTAAAGAATGATCTTTGTTCTTTTGTATCTTAGGTAATACTTGTTCTCTTCTCTCTTTTGAGTAGGTTGAATGTGATCTCTCCAAAAGTGTTGGAAACTTATATTCCAACACTACAGTGTTGGCAAGTTGGAACTAAAGTGTACCATTGTCATGAGAACTCTTCTTCACAAAAAAGACTGATTCCTAATATTAAGGTCTTAAGGATGTGATTTTTACTCCCCCACTCCCCCATACTCTGCTGTGCTGTCTTTCCCTTCCACATTCCAGTATGGAATGACTAAGCAAGAGGACCCTTGCCAGATGTGAGCCCCTTGGCCTTGGACCAGCCTTGAGAGTTGTAAGAAATAAATCTGAAATTTATACCTTTTCACCATTGCACACTTTGTTGTCTGTGGACTGATCTTAGAGAGTCTTTATGTCTCTGAGGCATGTGTAAGGATCAACATGCAAGGCAAAGACCTTCCTCAAGCTTTTGTGGAAGCATAGGTATGGAATTTTTATGCCTGGGTACAGGCAGAATGATAAGGCCCTCTACAGGGAACGAAGAGAAGTGGGCCTTTTTTATAGAGTTTGTGAGAAGGCAAGGGATATTAGATAGGAAGATGTTAATAGACATTTGTGGTCACAGTTCTCTGGCTGTCTTGCACTTCAGTGGGCAGACTTTGAGGCATCCCGTGTAAAATTTTGGTGTCAAGATCTCTGGGGCCATCTGTCAGCAATGACAGTGTCAGTGCTGACATGAGTCCTGCTGAGACCAGTGCTTCTACTGGCAAGCAGGTTGGGTGCTGGGAGAATCTGTCGAATTTGAGCCTTACGGTTTCTTTAGTACCTGACTTTTGAGAGTTTTTGTTATCATTACCAACTTTGAATTTTTATTGAAAGCTTTTTTCTGTGACTATTGAGGTAATCACAAGAGTTTTATCCTTTATTCTGTTGGCTGTGGTTTGCTGTTTATGGATATATATTGCTATCTTTGGATCTCTGGGATAAATCCCACTTGATCTTGGTATATAATCTGATATTCTGTTGGATTCTGTTTGCTAATATTTTGTTGAGAAAGGTTGCACGCTTCAGTAATATTAGTCTATAGATTTCTTTTCCTAGTGTGTCCTTGTTTGGTATGATATCAGAGTAATGCTGACTGTACAATTAGTTTAAAAAGATTCCCTTCCCTTCAATTATTTGAATATTTGACATTTGGTGGTAATTCTTCTGTAGACATAAGGTAAAACTGAGCAATGAAGTCATCTAGTCCTGGGCTTTTTCTTTGTGGAGAGACTTTTTACTGATTCAATCTTTGCTTGTTATTGGTCTTTTCAGGTTTTCTATGTCCTCTTGGTCAATTTTGGTACGTCATATGTATTCAAAAATTTATCAGTTTCTTTTAGATTTTCCAAGTGGTGGCAAATAGTTGTCCATAATGATCCTGGTATTAGTAACAATGTGTCCTTTTTCTCCTCTGATTTTATGTATTTGGATTTTCTCTTTTTCATTGATTAGCTAAAGGTTTATGAATTTTGTTATCTTTATAAAAGCCCAAGTCTTTAATCTTTTGCATTTTTTGGAAACTGTTTTTTATTTTTTCCTGACTGTTATTATTTATTTTTATTAATCTGTAGTTTGATATGTTCTTGCTTTTCTAGTTCCCTGAGCTATATTTTTACATTTTTTTTTAGTTGAAATCATATGATCATATGTAAAATAAGTGTCTGTGTGTGTGTGGGTGGGTGCACACTTATTGCTATACTCTTCCTCCTTATACTGCTTTTGTTGTGTCCAGTAGAGTTTGAGATGGTGTTTCCATTTTTATTTACTTCGAGAAATTTTTAAATTTCCTTTTTGATTTCTTCACTGAATGAAAAACTGATGAGTTTTTCAAGAGTATGTTAATTTCTACTTAATGCATTGAAACTTGTTTTGGGGCCTATCCTGAAGACTTTCATGGGCTGATAGAAAGAACATGTATCTGTAGGGTTTTTATTTTGTTGTTGCTATTGTTATGTATTTAGTACAGGATCTACGGGGTCTTACTATATAGTGATCCTCCTGTTTTCAGCCTCCTAAGCCCTGGGATTATAGTCATGTGCCACCACACCCAGTCTCAGTCCCTGGGGGCAAGGCTACTTGAGTTTTTGTCTGTTTCTATAAAACTTTAATCCTGAGGGGCTCAGTCCTTGGCAGCTGCCTTCCTTATGGCGACCGGCCAGCACATTGCTCAGCTCCTCACGCTTTCTCTTGGTGCAGATGTGTATCCCTACCCTTTTCTTGATGAACTTGAGGGCATGTCTGTCCTTGGCAACCCTGAGCAGCTCCATGGCATGCAACTGGGCGAAACCACACACCTCCAGGATCTTGTCCTGCATGAACTTGGTGTGTTTCGTGAGGTGCCCGGGACAGCCACAGTGCCTCGGTTGGCTCACATTCTTAGTCATCTTGTGGCCCTTGTTGAGGCCATGGCTGTGGGATAGCAGAGGGACATGGCTGCTGTTTTTCAATGGTTGCTCTGTCGGAAGGCAGTATCTGTAGTTTTTGTTTGTTTGTTTGTCTGTTTTGCCATACTGGGGATTGAACTCAGGATCCTGCACTTGCCAGGCACGTATTTGTTCTACTGAGCTATCTCCCCAGCCCAGTATCTGTAGTTTTTGATAAAATATTCTATAAATGTCTGTTAGTTTCCTTTGCTCTTGGTTAGTCTTCTTTACTCTTTTGTGTTTTAATTCCAGTATTTCTTTGCTGACTTTTGCTGGATGCTGTGTCCACTAAAGAAAAGAAGATATTGAAAGCTTCCAACTATTATTGTATTATACTCTCTTTTCTCTTTCTAGATCTACTAATGTTTACTTCATATAATTTGTGTGCTGACCCTGAGAGCATATATATATTTACAATGTTGTCCTTGTTTAATTGATCTCTTTATTGTTCCCTATGATATTCTTTGTCTCCTTTTACATGTTTTAATTTAAAATCCCTCCACCCCTTGTTTCATTTCTTTTCTTTATTTTCCAAATTAGGGATTGAAGCCACGGCCTTTGCACTAACCTACACCCTCAGTCCTTATTTATATATGTTCACTCAGTCACTGAATTGTCAAGGCTGAGATCAGTTCTCTCTTGGCCTTCTGGAGTGCTGCCTCCCCTTCCTCTTGATCCTCTTCTTCTTCCTCTCTCCTGTTTCCTCCTTCTCCTGTTCTTTGGTAGATAAACTCATGTAGTTTTTGCTGTATTTTAAAATTGCCCATTGTATTGAAGATTTGTGGTTTTGTACTTATTTCTGTATTTATGCCTTTTCAAATACTTGCTATTTTCTTATTTCATTTGTCAGTTTTTAAGGATACCCTATAACTTTTTTTTTTTTTTTTTGTCTTTTTTGAGACAGGGTCTCACTGTGCAGTTCAGGCTGGCCTTAAGCTCACTTTGTAGCTCAGGCTGGTCTCGAACTCACAACAATCCTCCTGCCTCAGCCTCCCTAGTGCTGGGATTACAGGCATGTGCCACCACGCCCGGCTACCCTATAACTTTGATGGCTGTTGTACATAAAATTCTTTCCTTTTTTTTTTTTTTTTTTTTTTGGTGGAACCGGGGATTGAACTTGCCTTGTGCTTCCCAGGGAAGCATTTATTCCACTGAGCCATCTCCCCAGCCCTAAAATTCTTTTCTTACACTTATTTGTCCCCTTTAATTTTGTTTAAAGAAGCTTACTATTGTTTTGTTTTGTATACCATCACATTTTTCTTCAAGTTATATCATTTCATTTTTTTCTTGGAGACCTTGTATTCTTCTTAGTTTTAGTAGAGTGTGTCTAAGAAATGATCATTATATATCATTTTGTCCAGGAATATAGAAAAACTTTCCAATATGTAGATGCATATCTTCTTTATTTCCGAGCAATTTTCTTACATTATAGTTTTAAATATTAGTTTCATATTTTTCCTTATATACATATGTTGTTTCTTTTTTGCTTGTTTTATATTTCTTTGTGACCCTTTCCTAAGTCAGTCTGTCTGCCTCTGTCTTTGTCTCTGTCTCTGCCTCTGTCTCTCTCTTTCCATTACATAGGGTCTCACTAAACAATTTAGGCAGTTCCAGTCCTTTTATCAAGATGGCACTTAAGGTGAAGAAGGAAGCCCCTGCCCCTCCCAAAGCTGAGGCCAAAGCAAAAGATTTGAAGGGCAAGAAGGCCATGCTGAAAGGCATCCACAGCTACAAAAAAAAAAAAAAAAAGAAGAAGAAGATACAAATGTCATCCACTTTCTGCCTTCCCAAGACACTGGGGTTCTGGAGGCAGCCCAAATACCCTCAGAAGAGTACCCCCAGGAGAAACAAGCTTGACCACTATGCCATCATCGAGTTCCCCCTGACTACAGAGTCAGCCATGAAAAAGATCATGGACAGCACACTCATGTTCATTGTGGATGTCAAAGCCAATAGGCACCAAATCAAACAAGCTGTAAAGGGGCAGGGGAGATGGTTCAGTGGAATAAGCACTTTCATGGCAAGCACAAGGGCCTGAGTTCAATCTCCAGTTCCGCAAAAAAAAAAAAAAAAAAAAAAAAAAAAGAGAAAAAGCTGTAAAGAAGTTCTATGACATCCATGTCGCCAAGGTCAATACCCTAATGAGGTATGATGGAGAGAAGGCATACATGTTTGACTGGCTCCTGATTATGATTCATTGGATGTTGCTCCCAAACTTGGGATCATCTAAACTGAGTCCAGCTGGCTAATTCTAAATATATGCTTTTTTTTCCCAGTCAAAACAAACAAACAAAACAAAACAAAAAAAAAGCCAGGGAGGTGGCTCAGTAAAATAAGTGCTTTTCTGGCAAGCACAAGAGTCTGAGTTCAATCCCCAGTTCCACAAAAAAAAAAAAAAAAAATTAGGCTGTTCTTGAACTTATTATATAGCTGAGGTTGGCCTTAAACTTGAAATGATCCTCCTGCCTCAGCCTCTTACGGGCTTTTATTGCAGACATGTACACCTGGCTCAAGTGTCTCTTAAATAAACTTTCCTTGAAATCTTCTAGGCTGCAGATACTTAATAATTTTATATTCATTTGCAAGAAATTTTCTTCCTTTCCTGAATTCATTCGACTCTTTTTTACTTTCTTTTTGTTTTTGTCTCTTTTCTTAACTTTTTACTTTCTCATTCATGATAGATTTTCATATCCCAAAATATTTGAGAGTATTTAACTCACTTTAGAATATTTGGTTATATTTTTTTCCAACTACATGTCTTTTCAGGGGAGGGGCGTTCATCAGATGAGAAAGAATTTATTTTTTATTAAAGCAGTTTTTTCTTGAAATAGTCTGCTTTGATTTACTCATTTTATGATTTGGGGTGGTTTGCATGCTTTCTAGTCAGAGTATATACATTTATGTCAGTATAGTGAGATATGGTTGCGTACATCATGACCTTTTTCACATGGTAGTTGCTGGGTTGTCTGCTGGCTGACTTCTCTTTTCTTGTATAGTTCCCTTTGCTTTTTTCTCAATCAGTGTCTTTCCTCTTCATCACCCACTGTACTATGGATTCCCTTTCTTTGATACCTCCACGCCCCAGAACCCATGACTCTGCCATCACAAATCATATGTACTTTAAGTGCCTGCCTTCCATCAAGCACTCAGTATTCAAGATCTTTTTTCATTACTTTTCACAAAAGAATCAACTTTTTCCTGGTGGTGAATTTAGATCACTCTTTAGCTTGAGGGTAGGCTTTTTCTTTTTTGTGGTAACTTTTTCAGTTTTTTTTTGGATTGTCATTTTTTAATAAAGGAGTTTTGTATGAACACGAGCTTACTAGGATTCTTGTCTCTTTCTATGTGAAGATAATTTGAAGATTGTTTTCTAGTTATGTTGAGATGGGTTTCATTAGTTTTTCTTGTACATGTGTATATATAATTTATTTTTAGATGATTTTTTTTGTTGGAGATTCCAATTTATGTATATACCATTATCTCAGTGTGCTGTTTTATTTTGAAGTTTCAGGTAAGTGAAGGAAGACTTAAGGATGATGCTAAGGATTTTTGCTTGAGCAATTGCAAGGATAAAGCTGAATCAACTAAAATAAGGAAGAAAGAACAGGATTAGAAAGGTAAAATGAGGTTACTGCGAAGCCAGGAGGGAGGGAAGATGGTTTACATCTCGAATGGACAAGTGTTGGACAGTCGGAGTCAGTCCCCATGGAGACTATCATTAATAACAGATTTCTTCTGGGGAATAGCCGAGTTTGTGGTTTTGTTTTTCAAAACTCTGCTTCAGCAAGATGTGAAAAAAGGAAGAGGCTACAGAAACTCATCTGATTCCAGATATGATGATGGAAGAGGGCCACCAGGAAACCCTCCCCGAAGAATGGGTAGAATCAGTCATCTTCATGGTCCCAGTCCTCCGCCAATGGGTGGTGGATGAGGAAGATAAATGTCTGCTCTTCAGAAGCAGACAGCTGGACGTACACATTCATAGGAGAAGGAAGCCATCTGAAAGTGGAGGTCAGACCGTGCTGAAGGACTAGGTGGATGTGTACGTCTCCCCAGGGACTGCTCTGTGCTCTCACAGATACATGAGGTCACACCAGGAATTCTCTCAGCAGGGAGCTGGCTTGACTGATGTGCAGTTCTACAAATACATATCTTTGTCTCATTGTCTTTTTTGTATAGTTTATTAAGTATTGATATAATTTTAATAAATATTTTTAGGTTGCCTACTGACCGTTCATCTTTATATAATTAAATCTCAGAAACTCAACTCTGACCCTCAAGAAAATAAATAAAAGGCTGTGTATTTAAAAAAAAAAAAGAAAGGTAAAATGAAGTTTTCAGCCTTAGGTTATATTTGAAACATCTCTGAGGCATCCAAACACTGAAATACTTAAGAACTAATCTAACCAAGGGAGCAGAATACTTCTATAGTGAAAACAACTATTCTGAAAAAGGAGATCAAAGAGGCTATCAGGAAATGGAAAGATACCTCCTTTTCCTGGATAGACAGAACCAATAAAGTCAAAACGACCATACTCTAAAGCTGTTATGCAGAAATACCAGTCAGAATAGAAACAGTAGTAGCATTCCTCATAGAATTAGAGAAAATATTTATATGGAAAATTCATATGGAATCAGAAGAGACACACAATAGCAAAAATAATTCTTTGCAACAAGGGCAAGTAGGCAGCATCAATCCCAGACTCTAATAGCTAAGTTATACTACAAAGCTACAGTGGTAAAAAAGAGCATGATATTGGCAGACAGTAACAACAAAAATAGACTGGGTTAGTGAAACAGAATAGAGGATGCAAAAACAAATTTAGGGACATTAGGATACCTTCCCTATCTTTGACCAGGGACTGAATACTTTCACTGGAGGAAAGATGACCTTTTTAACAGTGTTTCAGGGAAAACTGACTATATACATGCTAAAGATTGAACCTGTACCCATATCTTTCACCATTCACTAAATTAAAATAAGAATGCACCAAAAATCTAAATATTAAAACAGAAGCAATCTTGTGGTAGACAAAATAGGTGGAACTCTTAAAGACACAGGTGTAGGCCAAGACTTTCAGAACAAAATGCCAGTTGTAGAAGAAGTAATCCAACAACAAAAAACTAGACTCCTCAGATTTAATGACTCAACTAAAAAGAAAAGGTTGTCTGAAATGAATAGATACTTCTCAGATGGAGAAGTACAAATAGCTAATACATACATGAAAAATGTTCACCATCCCCGGCCATTCAAGAAATGCAAATTAAAATAACTCTAAGCTCATTCGTGTTCCCATATTATAGTCTTTCTATTCTCAGAACTTACAGTAGTGCTTAACAAAGAGTAGATGTCTAGTTAGCATTTGTTAAATTGGAAGAATGTTTCTGCTGTCTTCTCTGTGCAGCAAAGGAATAAAGAGAAAAATAGTCCCTCTGGAGCTGTACAAGCCCTTGTGATGGTTTGCTTTGCAGCCTAAAGATTATCAATTACCTACCATTTGGCTTTGTCTCTTTATGATTTTTTTTCAGAGCTTTCCATTTATGCATTCAAAGTGAACCTACGTTTAGTGACTGCTCCCAGCATTTTTTTCAAATAATCAAATATGTTGTTACATGTCTATGTAGTATTTAGTGAGACAGATAGTATAAAAGAAGTCGAGTCCATCGAAATTTGGACCCGTCTTCTATCACTTTCATTTGTTTCCTTAGTAATAGCTATCAAGCATTTTTGACATGCCAGGTACATACTAGATGTGTGTATATATGTCTGTATTAATAAATTTTATTTCTAAAATGCCATATTCACAAATTATTTTTCTTTAGATACTAACATCTAGTTTGTAATTTGAGCCTATGTACTTTGATTATTGAGCAAAATCATAAATACATTTAATAATATAAAAATGTAGGCATTTTAAAAGTTGTAAGAAGTCTCACAAACATTGGAGATTAGTATCAGGTGTCACTTAAGATAAAAAGCAATATAATGAGCTAGACAGAAGCTATAAAATATAAAAGCAGGATATTTAAATTTTATGTATATTTTTAGATAACCATCTTTTATCAAAGTTAAAAGACATGCAAGATACTTCACATCTATGGTAAAATTGGTACAGATGCAAGAAATGTACCTTTATTAAATAAAATTTCTCAGGTAGTTTTATTAATGACATGAATTGTGGAGTAAAAGAATATAAATAATATTTGTGGTATATCTTTAGTCAACATTGATTTTACAAGTATTTTCTGAAATACTGTCTTCCTGAGGTCCTCTTTGGACCAGTGGGCCCTTGTACCAGTGACAAGTGGCTACTGATAGGACAAGCATACTCATCTCCACATCTGTTTTTAATAGTATACTCTTTATTTTTTCCTTTATCATGCTCACCTTTATTGCTTTTCCCTAATCTTAGATTCACCTACTTTACATTTTCTTCATGAAAACATTGATTTTGCATTTGTAGTTTAAAAAAATTTAAACATAGGGTCACCTATATGAGATAGTATTTCTACCTGAGTATGTTTTCACTGTGACCAGAAGCCAGTGTACCACATGACTATAGGCACTGGCTGTCTTATACTTGTCACCTACCTCTACATGATAACAGTGAACTCTTCCTGAGTAGCTGGCAAAAAGGATTTTGGATATTTCTAGCACAAAGATACAATAAATGCTTGAGGGAATGGATATGCCAATTACCCAAATCTGGTGATAACATTATATACATGCATTGAAATGTCACACCATAGCTTCATAAATATGTACAATTATTGAATGTCAACTGGAATTTTTTAAAAAAATACTTTAAAAGAAATTACAGGGGCTGGAGAGATAGCTCAGAGACTTAGGTACCTACCTGGCAAGCACAAGGACCCAGCTTCAATCCCACGTGCCATGTGGTCTCTGGCCCAGGAGCCAGTTGTGATGCACACACCTATAATCCCAGAATGGGGAGGTTGATTCAGGAGAATCTCTGCAAGTTTGAGACCAGGCTGGGGGCTACAAAAGTGAGCACAAGGCCAGCCTGAACTGCATACTGCATGGTGAGACCCTGTCTCAAAAAAAAAAAAAAAAAAAAAAAAAAAAAGAAATCATATCATCAGTTTGAAGAAGAAAATCTATTGAGATATTTAAATTTTTAACCTAGTATATCTCTGTGTATGTAACTTTGCGACACTTTATATCTTGTCAGGTGTGAATTGCTCTTTTGAATAGGTCCTTTAATTCATTTATAGGAGAGGCAACTGAGCTCTGGAAGGATTGTGACTGACTAAATGTTTCTAAGAGCTAAGAATGTATTTTCTCAGTATAGTCTAAAAATTAAAAAGTAAGGAGAGGCCAAATAGCTCAGAGGACTAAAGTGCCTGCTTGAACAGATTAAGGGACTAAGGTTCGATCCCCAGCATGCCATGCTGGCCCCATCCCCAGAGTATACCGAGACAGCAACTGAGACTGGGCACTGTGGCACATGCCTGTCGTCCCAGCACTTGGGAGGCTGAAAACAGGAGGATCACTGTGAGTCCGATCTGTGTAGTGAGACCCTGTAGACCCTGTACTAAATACATTTTTTAAAAATGTAATAAAAATTAAAAAGTAAAAGTTTAAAGTGATTTTGTAGATTTTATTAGTGCACACCAGAAAACACTTATTTTTCCTTGACAGCAATTGAAATGTTCTTTAGTGCTATTACTACTTTTCCTATGTCCACAAATTTACCACATGTACCACATGTCTGCAATACTTAAAATTTTTCTTTTAAAAATAATGTTTATTAGAGTTAAAGCTGTGTTAGGCTACTTCAAAAAACAATAAAAACAGCAAACTTTTATAGTGGAAGCTGACACATACCATCAAGAATAACCTATTTTAACTGTGGCATATGTTTATCAAGAGAAAAGCTTAATATTTCCAGTATTGTTTCTAGTGAGTCACTTTTGTATCTCATGAAAAATCTGTCTGGCACTCTTAGGCAATATTCTTATAGCTATTTATAAATTTGTTGGAATCTTTTCCTTAGGATATTCAAGTAAGAAAAATAATTGAAACATTAGAAATACTAGAAAAACAATTAAGTTAGAAGAAGAGAAAATGATTTACAGACAGAATCTATGTAATGGTTGTCTAGTTCAGATTAGGTATGTGAAACAGACTGGTACCATCAGAGTTAAAATTTTAAATTTAGTTCTTGTTTAGCTTTAATTCATAAACTATAGAAGGTAAGTCTTGATTAATTTTTGATCTGATGATAATTGCTCTTTATTCTGTGTTTGTTTGTTTTTAATGTTGCAGTACTGGGATTGAATCTAGGATATCACCTGTTTTGTTTTGGTTGGTTTGAGACAGGATCTCACCATGTTACCCACGCTGTCTTGCATTCACAGTGCTCTTCCTGCCTCAGCCTACTGAGTGCTGGGACTACAGGCTTGCCCACAACCTGTGGGATTTCACCTTTGCTGCTACTGAGCTACACCCCCAGTTCTGACATTAGATTTTAATTAGAAATGAAAAGGATTAGGTACAACTATTTGCAATCAATACAATTTTAATTTTCTTTTTAATCATTTTAGGTGCCTTCATTTTATACCCCATTAACACATAAAATCTTTTCAAGATCTCCTTTTTCTATCCTTATTTTTTATTTTATTTAGATTTCTCCCTTTTTAGCCCTTATTTTTATGCTTATATAAAAACAAAACCATTAAAATATATACAATAGCCACTTGTGAGATAATAGTATTTTGTTTTTTTTTTTAATAAAAAAATTGTATTTATTTAGAAGCATTCAGAATGTCAACAAAACAGTTGCAACTTTTTTTTGCAATTACAGAGTGGTATTCAATTAACAGAACAACAATTATTTCGTATAAGCTGCATCAGAGACAACTGAAGATGAAAAACTACCGTCCCCATATATAACTAATTTGTGCTGTGCACCAACAAGAACCTGCTTTAAATTTCCATGCCAATTTATAACCCCCATACTGTACCAGGCAAGGTTAGTGGCTATTGAAAATATCACCAGGACAGGGCTATCTAAAGACACATTCGGTAGTGTGTTAACTATACAAAAAAAAA
>PVKA01001387.1:0-86509 GCA_004027165.1 Ctenomys sociabilis | reverse complement strand
AGCCTTACATTTCAATTTTTTTTTTTCTTCAAAACTCACAAAGGAGTGAGTTGTGTACAGGGGGGTTAAATGCTTTATAGACAAGAAAAAAAAAACTGCGCTAGAACCAACTTATTCATCATCATCCTCTTCTTCATCCTCTTCTTCCTCTTCTTCATCCTCCTCCTCTTCATCCTCATCTTCCTCCTCTTCCTTCTTTTTCTTGCTTTTTTCAGCCTTGACGACTCCCTTTTTTGCTGCATCAGGTTTTCCTTTAGCTCGGTAGGCAGCGATATCCTTTTCATACTTCTTCAGCTTAGCAGCCTTCTTCTCGTATGGCTGCTTTTCATCTGCTGCAGTATATTCCACATTTCTCCAAGTTTCTTTGCAACATCACCAATGGAGAGGTCAGGATGTTCTCCTTTGATTTTTGGGCGATAATCAGAACAGAACAAGAAGAAAGCTGAAGGAGGCCTCTTGGGCGCATTGGGATCCTTGAACTTCTTTTTTGTTTCTCCTTTAGGAGGAATATAAGTTTTCATTTCTCTTTCATAACGAGCCTTGTCCGCTTTAATTTTTTAAAAAACTTTATTCTAAAATCTTCAAATTTTCCTTTTTCTTTAGCAGACATGGTCTTCCACCTCTCTGAGCACTTCTTAGAAAACTCTGAGAAGTTAACAGAAGCATCTGGGTGCTTCTTCTTGTGCTCCTCCCAGCAAGTTTGCACAAAGAATGCATGTGATGACATCTTGCCTCTTGGCTTCTTAGGATCTCCTTTGCCCATGTTTACTTGTTTTCCTCAGCAAGGTACAGAGTTGCCCAGTGCCCGTCTGGCTCTCACTTGCCCCGGTGCTGTCTCTATCGATATTAGTATTTTGGAGAAAGTCTTATCCTTGGTTCTCTGACTGCCTGCCATATAATTACTGGTAATCAAGTAATTTGCCTTTTAACTAACAAGGGGCACCAAACTGTGTCTTTTGTTTTTGGAGAATAGAATAAAGTTTTTTAAAAAATTAAACTCTAGGAGCTTCAGAAAAGGCTTTTGGGTTAGATTTGGCCAATTTCATATTACTAACTTTTGAATTTTTTCTCAACTTTTAAATTTTTTTATGTTTACAATACATAATGATTACATTCCTCTTGGGGAGTTGGTACACTCCTGCTCCACCTCACTTCCTCGTTGGCTTTCCCAAGTCTTTTCCAATCTGTTTTTTTAGCTAAGAAAAGAAAAATGTGCCAACAGTTAAACCATCTAAAATGGGAGTCATTAAATCATCTAAAATCAAATTTCCTCTCACATGATCCACCTCACTTTTTTTTTTAAGTTGTTTTTAGTAGCACATACTTGTGGTGGATTGACCACTGGTGGTCAACTTGTAACACCCAGCTGAAAAGAACCAGCACAAAGCTGGGGGGCTGGGGCCACCCGAGGATTGTTCCTCATCAGCAGCAGAACTAAAGAGGAAGAAAGTTTAGGTATCATTAGGGAGCAGTTGGTTCTCCTGGGGGCTGTTGACTTTCTAATATGAATTCAGCTGATGTCCTGGTCAGAGGAGCTCTGGGCCTCACTGTGGCTGAGAATGGTGATGGTTCTTAAGCAGAGCTCTGTTTCTTACTGTGAGCACCACTTTCTGGCTCCAGTGCAGATCCCTCAACCTGCTGGCACAGACTGTCTAGGCTCCACCACTGACCTTTAGGCCTTCCCAGCGTAGATCCTTGAAACAGGCTCGCTTGGGCCCTTGTCCTGGACCCTTGGCCTTCAGCTGGACTTGTGCGAGGCAGTGTGATGGACTGTAGGTCTTTACGTGGACTCATTCAGGACATTGCTGTGAGATCCAGGCCCTCAGCTGAATTCTTTTGCTATTTAGTCTGTACTCTTTGTATATGATGCCTTGGGTGACTATTATAACATAATCCTATAAATTATATTTTAAAAATCCTATATTTTCAATGCAAATCCTGACTACAACACTATTTATGTGGAATTGTTACATGTATATAATCTTATTTATCACTTGGTAGAGTTTTTAGGCACAACTCTTCACAAAGATTCTCTCTGAACTCACAAACCTCTTACATAGAATTATTAGATCCTGGGCCGTTTGGAGTAGAATTTGTACATCAAAATATTCTCCTGATACTTGGAGATGGTGTTTTAAAGTAGTATTTGCAAAAGACAGTTTCTAATCAGATAACAATTCCTCTGCTTTTAAGTATTCTCTTTCTCTGGCTCATGTGGGAAAAGGAGACTTTTGTATCTCTTGAGTAAAGTCCAAGCAATATTGAGTTCTAATGGCATCTTTGGCAGCAAATAGGCTACTTCTCTCCCTCCTGAAAGTATAAATGGTGAATATTTACACGATCATACCACACTATAGAACTTATGACCTTCTGCCTCCCTTGAATGTTGTTATGAATTGTAAATAAATCATTAATGGTTCAGTGTTGGAAACAAAAAAAAATTAGTGGGCTTGGAAGGAGTTCTGATTATAGCTAATAGATGATTAAGGGCAACAGACTGAAAAAGGAAAACATGGTAATTTCTAATTGATAATATGAGGATTAAAAACAAATACAGAGATGTCTGAGTTGTTGAAGGGCTTTGAACTTTTCAGTGCTCAAATAGCAAAGTTTGGATGACATCTGCTTGGTGTTCACGATTTTGCTCAATTGTCAAACCACAAATCTGACTTGAAGAAACCCTATATGTGAATCACACTGCATGACAAAGAGAGGTTGCTTCCAAGTGCTGCTTCCACCCAGACTCCGTAGTGTGTATGTGTTGTGTTACAACATTGTGCTTTATTTTTGGCACTTTATTTGTGTAAAATATCATAACCATGGCTCCAGAGAAAGTGATACCAGCAGCAAACTAAGAGGAAAACAGAACCATGATAGAGTTAATCAAAGACATCATTATGAAATCTGTCAACATCTTGAATAAATGAATTTATAAGTGTAGTTTTTGGACTTCAAAACCAATTATTTAGTTTTCTGTTATTTCTTAGGGGAAAAATATGTTACTTCTTGAACTTTTTAGTGTCCAGACATGAATTTGGAATGAATTGAGTTGGAGAACTTCAGTATCACTGTAATTCTTAATGCCTATGATTTTTCTTCCTTATAATTATCTAAACAATATTAGTCTTACAAGTAGCTTCAGAAAATATCTTTGGAAACAACCTTAAGTGGTGTTGTACCCCTTTATTTCTTTTTTCTATTTCTGTGTACTAGCTCCTAAATTCATAATTCCAGTGAACATAAACATCGTTTGTTCCAAACCAGCATTCCTGCAACTTACAATATAATCTTGGCAGCAAAGACATAAAAGGATGAGAGCCTTTGTTCTGTGGACGTGAGAACACTAGTAATGAATGCTAGTGCCTATAGTTATGTGATAAATGGGATTCTTGATCAGTTGACTCAAGTTTGTGAAATACTGCTTAAAGTAGTATAGATCTTCTAAAAATAGAAACGTGTGCCTTTTTCTACACATGCTTCACTTATAACACCACCCTCCTCCAATGAGGGACATGAGCTGAATAAAAAAGAAAGGTCAATAGTGCCGTCTGGTTGTACAGATGAAGAATGCCCTTTACATAGGTATGTGAAAACCTAAGACCCTTACATGTTTGTGATAGCTCCAGAAAGAAGAGCTTAAAATCCGTACCAGCTCAAAATATCCCTACTAAAGTTTTACTCAGGTTACAGTTACTATTGATATTGATAAAGCATTTCACCAATCTAATAGGAAAATTTAGTCAAATTAATGACTCCAGTAGCATTTTTCTTAGTTTTTTTTTTTGTTTTGTTTTGTTTTTCAGTACCAGAGATTGAACTCGGAATCTTGCATTTGCCAGGCAGGCACTTATGCCACTGAGCTATCTTTGCAGCCCCTCAGTAGTTTTTTTCTTTTCTTTTTTTTTAATACAGTTTTTTTTTATACTTAATGCTATAGAAAATACATAGCTTAAATGGGTGATCATAGACTAATGGGATAGAGCTGAGAATTTAGAAATCTGTGAACAATTGATTTGCAGCAAGGTTGCCAAAACAATTCTACGAGAGAAAGAAGAATCTCTTTAGCAAGTGGTGCTGAGGCAATTAGATATTCATTTGCAAAGGAGTCAAGTAGCAAAACTTCTCATATATAAAAATGAACTCAAAATTGTTCAACCACCTATCTACTACCTATATAGGACTTAAAATTTAAAAATGCCCAGAACAAGACATAAGGATAATGTTATAACTTTAGTTTGGAAATGGAATTCTTAGATATCATACCAAAAACACAAGCAACAAAAGAAAAATGGTTAAATTGGACTAGATTAAGGTTTAAAACTTTTGTTCATTAAAAGACATTGTCAAGAAAATGAAAAGATTCTACAGAATGAGAGAAAAATGTTGCAAATTGTGTGATAAATGTGTAGTAGCCAAACTATATAAAGAACTTCTATAACCTAATAATAAAGACTAATAATCAAATTTTAAAATGGACAATAGACTTCAATAGAAGACATTTCTTTTATGAATTACTAATAAGTGCATGAAAAGACACTCAAAATCACTAGTCAGTAGAGAAGTGTGAATCAAAATGACAGTAAGATTTATACCCATTGTGATTTTAAAAAAGGTATTGCCAAATATACAGAAATATTAAAACTCTCATATATTCTTGTTTGGGATGTACACTGGTACACCTGCTGTGGAATAATTGGTTGTTCTTCAAAAAGTTAAAGCAGTTACTGTATGAATTAGTAATCCCATTCTGAGATGTATATCTCAAAGAAATGAGTACTCCAGCAAATGCCTATGTAGGTGCACTTTTCACAATAGCTAGAGATAAAAAATAACCTGACTCTTCATTGACAGATCTCACACACACACACACACACACACACACACACACACACACACACACACACAAATATGACTCAGAAACTAAAAGGAATGAAGTGCTGGTTTATATGTGCACAAAGCTGATGATCTTCTGAGAATTTGGCAAGTGAAATGAGCCAAGCCTCGCATGTTATGCATCTCCATTTATTACAAAATATTCAGGATTCAGAATTCACTGGGACAGAAAGTATATTGCTGAGAACAGGCAGGAAGGAGCAGAAAGTGAGTACTTAATGATTGCAGAATTTTCTTTTTAGATGATGAGAGTATTTTGGAACACAATGGAGCGATTGTAAACATTGTAAATGTAAGAAATACCAGTGAATTATATACTGTAAAGTGGTGAATACTATGTTACGTGGATTTCACCTTTAATTTTCAGAAAAGATAATTAGACATAGGGTAATAACACATAGGGATAATTAATCAGTGTCTTCAAATGCAGAGTATTTTTTAAAATTTTGACTGAGTTTTAGACTGCTATCATTTCCTGCAACTATTTAGATAAAGTTTACTGTCATATTACTGTACTTTGCTTTATTGTGTGGCTGTATAATTTAGAAATGCTAACAGTGTTTGGAATTCTGGAGAGAGGTTTCTTTTTGTTTAGAATTCATATAATATTTTTTGACTAGCTGGTTAAATCTTCTAGAAGATAATGTGACAGAGAAAACTTAAAATAGCTGATAGTTGATTGCTTAGGAGTACAATAAAGTCTTTAAGTGTGGAAGGACCAGTGCATAAGAGAGGTGTAGCTTGTCAGTATTACAGAGGTCCTAATCCTCTGTACTCCCTCCAAAAAGAAAGGCAAGTAAGGGATGGAGCAGTCCTTTTTTCTCTGGTGTCCTTTTAAATGGGAAATGAATAATTTCATGTTTCAGCTGTTTGGCCATGTGATTTTATTAATCAAACTTACATGTTTCTGTTTTCTATTTGAGACAATACTCCTAGAAAGAGAGGTAAATCCAGTTTCTTCTCTGACTTACCAGACTTGAATTTACAGAGTTTGAGCTTATGCTGTTCATTTAAATGTAATCTTTCAATACTTTCTAAGGTATTATTCATGTTTGATGCTTTATTCATAAACTATTTTACTTCTTGTTTAACATAAGTTATATGTCCATATTATTATAAGAACATAGAGATAGCAAAATAAAAGTACTAAGTGTCTAATGATAAGTAAAGTTAAGAGTTGAACTTAACCTGGAGTAAAACTGGAGTAAAACCACTCTGCTTCCTTCAAGTTAGCCTTTCCGGCCCTCCTTCTGCTCTCATCAGGAAGGTGATGGCCTCTTACACACCCTCTTGTCTTATCAAGTGGGAGTTGTCACTTAGCTCCTTGTTGGATTGCCCAGCCTCCCTTGTTAGTTCCATGACCAGCAACCACTAGATGTGAAGCACCTAGGGTTTGTAGAATTTTTTTTGTGAAATCTTAATAAAATGTCCACTCATATTAATTTGTGATCTATTTCAGGATGACAATGTGAGATGCTGTTAAAGGAGTGATAATAGAAATCACAGAGCAGAAGTTTAAATAAGAGCGTGAGCATTGGGGTGAATCAGAGGGACAAAATATGATTTCTGGTTCATTTCCTCTTGTTACTCTTCTGCAAATCATTACCATATCATACCATGGCCTTTCTCTGGCAACAGCCTCTCCTTGGGCATCCAGCCACTACATGATGCTATTCCTGAAGGTTCTATTCTTATTCTCCTTCCTTGGCAGAAACACCCCAGGGAGGGAGCCAGCTTGAGCTCACCATTCCCAGTTACCTTCCAACTATCTCTCCGTCCCACATCCCCAGCCATTCCCCTCAAGGCTTTTCTGTGTCTAATAAGTCCAGATGGACCCAACCTCCTTGTGCATTTACTTTTAGGTTATATTTACTTTTCTATATCTTCAGTGAGCTTTGTCCTACTTCTTCTTTTTTTTTTTTTTTTTTTTTTGGCAGAACCAGGGATTGAACTCAGGCCCTTGCACTTGCCAGGGAAGTGCTTATTTCACTGAGCCATCACCCCGGCCCTCCTATTTCTTATTTGCCTGTGTTTAAAAAGGACTAGAAGAATGCAGAGAATGACTTCCCTGTGAAACCTTTATCTCTAACAGGCATGCTGTTGTGAAGGCTGTGTACTACCATATACAGACTTATAACTGATTATGGGCATGTACACCTTTGTTTTAATTAGTATTTGATAGAGTTACACTGAATATATTTTTTCTTACTGTGTTCTGATTGTCTGTGAGACATAATTCAGTTGGTCTTTGGGGTGGTGAATCTTTAGTAACTATAGTTTTGTTGGAAGTTGTATATTGGAAAATATTCTGTCACTTTAGATATTTAGTGAAAACTTACTGCAGAATGATGGATTACTTAATAAATAAAAAGAAATCAGATTTCTCATTATTTAATTGTAAAATCTTTTTATATTGGATGCATTTTTCCTGTTGTGCCTTCTCTCTTAGACACTAACCTCATGAATTGGCAACTCTAGTATCTTATACAGCCATTGATCAAACCTTCTCATAAAATTGCTTTTCTTAACACAGGAGTTTTGTTGACCAAGTACTGCATGAAATTATATTTTAAAAACAAAATAAATGACAAACTTCACTTGTTTTATCTGAGCTCTAAGCTTGGTATTCTTATTCTTCCATTTCAACTGGTCTAAGCAAAGCCTTAGGAGAGAGGGGAAAAGACTGATAAGAAGAGGGGTGAACACATAGGGTGGTACGGCTGCCCATTAGAGCTGGTTGGTGAGCAGTACACAGAAACTGGTACCTGCAGGGGGCGAGGGCACCAGCCGGGACAGTGCTGTCAGTTGTGAAGTGGAGCAGAGTCAGTAGGAGTTCATCTCACCTCCTTCTCATAAGGTCTTTTGCTGACTTTAAGTTACCAAGTAGGTCTTTTTTGAGTTACCTATTCTGTGAGCCATCTTCAATTCTTGCTTAAGGTACAGACTGTAGTTTGAGTTTAATATATCCTTCACTTATCTGTCAGATCAAGCAGGGACGATATTCAGTCATAACTCCGTTAGGGTCTTAAGCGGTCATATATTTTCATATTCATTCTGATTTAAGATGATGAGAATCCTGAAAATGTGGTTTTATATTTCAAAATCCACCACATTTAAATCAATGTGTAAGTTCAAGGGCATTGGAATTGGTATAATTTATAGTTCTGTCTTCCGCTCAGCATGAATAACTTCAAATTCAGTGAAGTGTTGCTTTGGCTTTTCTTACCCGCATGGTATACTTATCTGATTCACTTCAATAGTTGCCTATTTTCCCTTTCAGAAATGTCTATTCTCTCACCAGGAGACTAAAACATTGTGCAGATGTACAGTTGGATACAATGATGCCAATATAATATATGCACTGTTCAATAATTTATTTTGTATCTGGAGTGATGCATCTGTTTCCTTCTTGTGAGAGGGGGTTTGAACTTCATTTCAATGTCATTTTAGGTACTGGTCCAATTCTTCCATCCAGTTAACCAAAAATGAAAATTTCCATCTGTTCAATTGCCATTCAAAGGAATGTTTTATCTCTGAAGCACATTATGACAACTAAAATTGACAGCATAATCTGTCTGGTTTTTTTATTCCTTCTTCAGATTCTCTTGGGCTTTAACAAGAGAGGGCTTTTTTTTTTATAGATGCTTAAAATTAGAGGAACCCCTTTCTCTCTCAACTGTAGATCAATAGAGCATGAATGGTTGTCCGCTATTCATTGCTTTATTTTATAGTTTTTCTTCCATTACTAACCCTACAGGACATGTACTTGTTAGCATGGTATTAACAGAACAATGCAAACATAGCACTCTCGTTCTATAAGAGCAGAGTCTGCCAGGACTATTTGGCATGCCACTGAGTGCCCAGATTCTCTCCAGTTGGAAGGTACAGTTACAGGCTGATTTTTATTGATCAGTCTGTACTTTAGAAAACTGGCTAAGGAGGCCTTTGGAATAGACTGCCTTGAAAGTTTTTTTTAAACTAAAAAAGAGACCTAAGAATATTGTCTCCTAAGTTGTATTGCTGAAAGGGCACAAATATTTCTCTTTTATACTATTAATGTTCTAGTTTAAATTTACCAGTTAATGAGCCTTTTTCTTTTTGGGGGGAAGGTCAGCCTGCTCTGGGAGCAGGGCTGGCATAGTATGTAGTAACAGGGATCAAACCGTGGTCCCTGAGCTTGCCTACACTTGGCTAAGCAGGCACTTTAGACTGCTGAGGTATCTTGCTAGCCCAAGCCATGTAAAATTTTTAAGTGCAGTGAAGAAAACATGATCCTATCCATATCAACCACATGAAGGTTATAGCATTAGAACAGAGTAACCAGAAGAAAGCAACTAATTTTTCTGAGTCTTGTATGAACAATATAAGTAGCAATGCAGACAGTAAGGTAAAATCAGATGTGTTGAATCCTAGAAAACAATTACTCTGGAGAGCAGAGTTTCTTTGAAATGTCTACACTTCCACTAAACATCTTTGACATCTGTACTCTTTCTTGTGTTCTCAAAGAGATTACACAACGTTTGATACAATAATGACCACACTTCCTTTTCTATTCTATAAAATATCTGTGCCTGCTAGACCTTTGAACTGTTTTGGGTTTTTTGTACCTGTGTTACATAGTCCTATCTGGCTGTGCATACTATTTTCTGTTCTTAGTTTCACTTTTTGTCTTTTTCAATGCTATTGGCTTATGGATATCCCTTTTATCTTCCTATGTTTCAGTGCCCTCCTATAACAAACATGATTTCCAAGGAAACAAATCAATGAATTAGAATCCTATATTATAAGTACAAATTTTGCTATCCAGTTATAAAAGTAAGAGTTTATAACTCAAGTTGATGTTTTCCTGTGGTACAAAAGTCTATTATACTGGAGAACCAATTGTTAGCCGTTTAATACATGGAGTATTTCAAAAGCTGTAATTATGAAATGCATAAGAACATCAAATGCAGAGATGCAAGAGCACTCCTGAGAGTATTGTGCATTAAAACGGAAGACTTCCATTGTTGTGGGTTTTTTATTTTAAAAAAATGTATTTACTTAGAAGCATTCAGAATGTCAACAAAGCAGTTATAACTTTTTAAAAAATTACAGAGTGATACTCAGTTCTGTTAAGAACAACAATTATTTTAGATAAGCTGCATCAGAGACAACTGAAGATAGAAAACTACCATCCCCATATATAACTAATTTGTGCTGTGTAGTAATGAGAACCTCTTTAAATATCCATGCCAACTTACAACCCCCAGACTGTACCAGGCAAGATTAGTGGCTATTGAAAATACCACCAGGACAGGGCTATCTAAAGACACATTCGGTGGTGTGTTAACTATACAAAAAAAAAAAGACACTGTAAGGTTTAAAAATAAATCTTTTCTTGTTCTACAGGCTCTCATTACACAGATTGGACTTGTAGTGATCATCCTGTTTTCAGCCTCCCAAGTGTTGGGATTATACGCATGCACCATCATATCCAATCTTAAAAACAGATCTTACACAGCCTTATATTTCAATTTTTTTTCATCAAAAGGAGCGAGTTGTGTACAGGGTGGTTAAATGCTTTATAGACAAAGAAAAAAAACTATGCTAGAACCAGCTTATTCATCATCATCCTCTTCATCTCATTGTCTTCCTCCTCTTCATCCTCATCTTCCTCCTCCTCCTCCTTTTCCCTCTTTTTCTTGCTTTTTTCAGCCTTTCTGATTCCTTTTTTGCTGCATCAGGTTTTCCTTTAGCCCAGTAGACAGCGATGTTCTTTTCATTCTTCTTCAGCTTAGCAGCCTTCTTCTCCTATGGCTGCTTGTCATCTGCTGCAGTATTATTCCACATTTCTCCAAGTTTCTTTGCAGCATCACCAATGGAGAGGTCAGGATATTCCCCTTTGATTTTGGGGCAATACTCAGAACAAAACAAGAAGGCTGAAGGAGGCCTCTTGGGTGCATTGGGATCCTTGAACTTCTTTTTTGTTACTCCTTTAGGAGGAATGTAAGTTTTTATTTCTCTTTCATAACAAGCTTTGTCTGCTTTTGCCGTGTCTTCAAATGTTCCTTTCTCTTTAACAGATGTGTTCTTCCACATCTCTGAGCACTTCCTAGAAAACTCTGAGAAGTTGACGGAAGCATCTGGGTGCTTCTTGTGCTCAGCAAGTTTGCACAAAGAATACATGTGATGATATCTTGCCTCTTGGCTTCTTAGGATCTCCTTTGCCCATGTTTACTTGTTTCGCTCAGCAAGGTACAGAGTTGCCCAGTGCCTGTCAGGCTGTCACTTGCCCCGGCATTGTCCCTGTGGAGCTCAGTGTACTGCAGTGGCAGTCTCCATTATTATTTTAGACATTTATTTTGTTGTAATAACATGAAATATTTGAATACTTTATGGGTTGCAGAATGTGCTGTTGCAAATTCTGGGGATCTCATGATCTGAGAAATTCTGTAGTTAAAGTGTTAATCGATATCCTTATTGAGGATGCTTTAGTTGGTCAGAGTGTACCCTTCTGGACAATTCTTTTGGGGGAAATGTTACCAGTTAACACTGGAGATATCATAATACTATTTAAAGGAATAAAATTTATTTGAATCTCAAGACTATAGGTGTTTATCTCTTAAAATAATTTTTAGCTTTTCTCTTTAATCTTATCTAGAAAGAAAAGGCAGAAGAAAGATAGGAGGGAGAAATAAAGGAAGGATGAAAAGAAGAGAGGAATGCAGGGAGGGGTGAACATTGCATGGAATATTGTTTATATTTTGCTGTAAGAGTTCAGAAGTTGAAAAAAAAAAGTTCAGAAGTTGTATGTCTGTTTCTTTTTTTTTTTTTTTTTAATGTATTCAGTACAGGGCCTTCAAGGTCTCACTACATGGATCAGACTGCAGTGATTCTCCTGTTTACAGCCTCCCAAGCACTGCGATTATGGGCAAGTGCTACTACATCCAGTCGCAATCACAGTCTCAGCATGCCCCGGGGGTGGGGAGGGCATTTGGGGGATGGAACCACAGCCGCTGCACACTGTCTAAGCAGGCACTTTAGTCCACTGAGCTGTTTGGCCAGCCCCTGTATGCCTATTTCTTCTATGTTCTTGGGAAGCCTTAAAAACAAAAAGAAGGGGTTTGTTTGGTAACACTGGGAATCAAACCCAGCACCACTACCACTGAGCTACATCCCCTCACCCTTTCTTAACATTATTTTCTTTTGAGACTAAGTTCCCCAGGCAGATCTTGAACTTGTTTCTAATTCTCTTAAGTCTTCCTGTCTCTAATTCTTTCAGTACCAAGATTACAGGGATGAGCTACTGAGCCTATCTAAGCTATAGTTTGAATATGAAGTTAGGAGTATTTTAAATGGGAAAAAGGCAATGTGGTATTGAGAATGTATTGTAAAGAAAGGAAATGTTGTGACTTTATTTTATTCCTATAGGTGCTTACATATTGTTTTTACATGTTTTAGTATTTAAGAATTTTTAAGTGTGAAATATAGAATATTACTTTATTTAGTAGGTATATATTGATAGTGTACTTTTGACAGAGCAGTATACAAGGTCAGTGTGGAAGATACAAAAACAAGTTAGATCCAACCACCCCTGTCCTCATAAGTGATATGATACAGTAGACAGCTCTGCCAGCCAATTAGAGTTGGGTTTAGTTCCTACATCAGTCAGTCTGTGATTCATTCACAGATAATTTATTGAGTACTAGATGTTGGTTTTATGTTAAGTGCTATGATCTACAGTAAACAAAATGTAAAAAGTACATATCACCTCATTATCTTGAAAGAGTGAATAGACAATAAGCAAATATATAAATATACTATCAATTTGTGACAAATGCTGTGAAGTAATACAATGAGACATACGAGGAAAAAAGGGAGGGGGCATGTAGATTTTCCCTTTCTTTTTTTCTTTTTTGGGGAGGGTGTCACTATGTAGCTCAGACTCATAGTGATCCTCCTGTCTTCAGCCTCCCTAGCGCTGGCATTACAAGTACACGCCACCATGCCCAGACTCCATCACCAGCTCAGCACACCTTGGGAGAGGGGGGCAGCATGTGATGCCAGGGATCAAACCATCGCTTAGTCCACTGAGCTTTCTCACCAGCCCTTGGATTTCACCTTTGATTGAATGATCAGAAAAAGCCCTAAAGCAGGAAGGTTTTTCTTTTCCTTGGATGGAAAGAAAACTTGCATTTGGACTCTAGGGAACAAAGAGAAAGAGTGATGTGAAATGAGATCATGTTTCCTATAACAAATCAAGTAAGGCTCATTGATTCTGAAAAGGAATTTGATTTTTATTCTAAATGTATTTAGAAGCTATTGAAAGATTTAAAAACGGATACTTTATGAGCTGACATCTCCTTTGACCTTTTAAATTTTTAAAATTAGACATGGACACAGATAATGAGTTATACTATATTACCATTTTGTCTAATGTGGAAGCTAAGAGTACAAAATAAAATCTGTATTTGCTAGTAACCTGATAGTGATATTACCTTCCTTACTTGACTGAATGCTCTTTGAAGACAGACATAGTGTCATAGGCATTTCTGTATCCTCAGCATAGCAAGTAACTGGCCCAAGCACAGATGAATAACATGGTTACTCATGTGTTAATTACTATGTGTTAATCCTTAACACATAGGATCTGAGTGATCGAGACCCTTGGTCATGAAGACAGGCACAGAAGCTGCTTCAAATCAAAGGTTCAGATGAGAAGTTACAGCTTTCATGAGAGGGTAGGATTCCATAGGACCGAACCCAAAACATTTGAGCTTCTGAGTCAGCCTTATTCTAGACACTAAAACGCCAAATTTGAAAGTGTTCTTTCATTTCAGTAAGACTTGCACATGTGTTCTTTTAGCTAAAAGCTATATTTGACACATATTATTCTTAGTAAATGTGTACAGAGAATATGCTGAAGTATGGGATCACCACCAAGTTAGTTAATATATAATAGAAACTTGAGCTCCTATTCACTTTGGTCAAAGCATTTGACTCGCCAGAGCTTCCAAACGTGGTACTACAGATTTGAAGCAATACAGTTTTTTAAAAAGCTGATAATCAATAATATTTTTTAAAAAGTGAGGGCTGGTGATTTGATCCCTGGGCCTGCCATGCCGGCCCCACCTCCAGGGCACGCTGAGATGGCAATTGAGACTGGGCGTGAGTGATGTTGAGCACCTGTAATCCCAGCGCTTGGGAGGCTATAAAGAAGCAGATCACTTCGAGTTCCATCTAGTAGTGAGACCCTGAATACCCTGTAGACCTTTCCCTTAAATACAAAAAATAAATAATTAAAAATTTAAAAATTGATATTCTCATCTCACAAAACTTGATAACTGACATTCATTATTATAAGAAAGATTAAGGAGCAAATGCATATAAATGGCAAAGATACTTACATGTATTCATATTTAATAGAACCTAAAATTTGTATGGAACTTTATAGCCTTCAGACTAGCCCATTCACCCCTTGTCCCCTGACATTCAAACTACTTAATTCTTAAAAATTGTTTGAATCCAGTGACCTCCCATTTGATTATGCATAAATTAATGGTAATTCCATGAAATATTGAAGCATTATAATAAGAAATGAGCATGTAAGGTACTTGGTATGTAGTAAATGATTACTAAATTGTAGGAAATATTCTCACCACCATTTCACTCATCATTTTCATCCACCATTGCAGATATGTAATGGCTGGCGAATTAGTTAGTATATGACAGGGCCAGGATGTTGCCATAGGTCCTTCTGCCAAAGCTCATGTTCATTTCTTTCTATCATCCTTATTGATAGATCATACTAAACTACAGGAAAATAATACTGAATGGGGCTTTAAAAGATGAGCTGTATTTGTAGGACTCAAAGCTTTTTCTCTTGTATCTTTTTTTTCTTTTAATATTTTTCATAGATTGCAAATTGAAAATAAATTATTTACAAATATAAATGAATATAACAATAAAAATTGTCCAAAATAAAAATGAAGAAAGAATTTACAGATCAGACATAATGGTTCACTATGTCAAATCCAAGAAATTTACATTCATATAGTTAGAATTCTCAAAGTGGAAAGAAATAGGCAATAAATATTTAAAGATTTAAAATTTCTGAATTTAGTTCAACTTATAATACCACACTTCCAAGAAAAAGGAACCTTTTGCACAAGAAATTTAAATAAAATCATACCAAGATACACAAAAATGAAATTGTCTAAAACTTATTATAAAGGAAAAAATGATTAAGTCATATACATAAAAAATATTAGCTATGGAAGAACAAAATTAAATAGCATCTTATTCCACATTAGAAAGGAAAAAAAAGGACCAAGTGTGTATAAGAAACTACACTAATCAAAGGACTGAAAGGAAAGAAAAAGATCTATCCTCTTTGAATTTTATACTTAACAAACATACCTTTGAAAATGAAAAGTAAAATATTTTCTAGTTATACAAACTTGAAATATTTTAATACCTCCACAGGTAGCATATAGGAAGTAACAAAGAGCACAATTCAAAAGGCAAGAGAAGTTGCAACATGCTCCTGGATGAACAATAAAGAGCTCTCAAAGTGATAGTTATGTAGCACTATATAAAATATATTAGATAAACCATTATTTAAAAGGTCATTGAAGATTTCTGTGAAACAGTACCAATCTTATGTCAGATTATACACTTTTTTTTTCATATATATGTGTGTGTATATGTATATAAAAGACAGGGAAGAAGTAATATAAAAACAAAATGGAAATATACTTTTTAAAGTTTCTAATACTAGGAGAAGATATCATACGATGTCTTTTAAATTGTAATTCAAAAATATAGTATAAATCTTAAAACAAAAATTAAGATTAAGCATTATTTGGAAAATTAAATGCTTTTTTTAGAGATGCTTATTTTTTATTTTTTAATAATTAATACATTGCATATTGTTTTCTTAGTGGTTATTTGTTGTACAAGGTGCAGACGTGATATTCTATTTACAAACACTATTAGAGCAGATCCCTCTATTCATTGATTTAAGAGAATGTAACTGTATACCTGTCTTTTTTTTTAAAGCTGATTTATAATACAGTTTCAGAATAATTAATACTTTTTACATTGTTATCTTCCTAGTGGTTATCCATAGTACAAGAAGCAGACAGAATATCCTGTCCAAACTCTATTAGTGCAAATCTTTCTTCTCATAGAATTACACAAGCTGCATATTTATCCTAACTACACTACATATACAAATACAGAATGGTCTTTGTATCCCTTTTTTTGTTTAGTCCTGTCAGAGTTGGGTATTCTGTTGGCATTCAATTATTATAGATGCTTGAATTCAGCAAAACACTCCAACACAGTTCTACAGTCCCCAATAGTAGTGGGTTATCCACAGAAGTTGTTGACTAGAACCTTACACAGCTCAGCATATTAATATGGCTTTACTTTATATACCTCATTTTTATACTTTTCTGCTGGATGGTTAAGACCCAGATAAAGCAAAGAAAATTAAATACTAATTAAAAATTAAATGTTTCAAAGCAATTGAACTAAAAAAAAGGTTTCATGGTAGTAAAGAAGTACTAAGAATAAAACATAAGATAAATACTGGAATGACAAATAAATGATCATCACTTCTGACAGTGTGGGGATAGGATATACACAAAGTTCTATTGTGTTGTGGACATGGATAATGACCATGACACTGACTGGGGGCCAGGTGTCACTTGTGGGACTGAGCACAGCTATTTCCTTGAAAACCACTCTGTAGACCCATATGGAATCATGACCCATAGGGTGCAGAAGTCCATTTGTAGAGTGTGCGGATGGAAATATTTTGCTGCTGTACACAAAAGAATAACTGAAAGACTACTATTGTATACCTCATATTCTCCTGTGTTTGTTTGCCCTATTTGGTGGGTTCTTTCCATTCTCATTCATGAAGTTGTGGTCCGTCACTTTGCTCTCTCTCTAGAACATCGTTTAGTAGTCTGTGTAGGCTTGGCTTTGTCATCATGAAATTCTTTAGTTGTTCTTTGTCATGGTAGTATTTTACTTCTCCATTATACTTGAAACAGAGTTTAAATGTGATCTGTTTCTTTTCTTTAGCGGCTTTTAGTATACTGTTCCTGTGCTGAATTTCTGGGATCTTGATTATTATATGTCTGGGAGTGGTTTTAATTGGGTTGATGTCATTTGGAGTTCTATATGCTTTGGTTACTTGAATGTCAGATTGTTGCCCATATTTGGGAAGTTTTCTGCTATTCTACCCATATTCTTTTTATATCCTTTTTATTGAATCCTTCCTCCTCATTGGTGCCTATTAGTCTCACATTGTTCATCTTTTCATCGTGTTGCAGGTGTTGAATTATTTTTTCCTGCATCCTAGTTGTTTTTAAGAGATCTTTGCTTGCTTTTTCACTAGCTGCAATGGTGTCTTTAAGGTCAGAAAGTCTATTTTCATTTTCACTCAAACAGATTTGCCAGCTTGTGATTGAGGTTTTAATTTCCTGTATGTCACTTTGAATCTGTTTCCTACATTCTATTTCTTTGCTATATTGCTTATTCAGGGTTTCCATCATTTTTATATTCTGCTCTATTTTTTTTAATCAGTGTATTCTTTAGAATAACTTAGTGCTTCTTTGATTATAATTATCACTATGTTTTTATTTCAGAAATTATTTCTGATCTGATCTCTTCTATACCTTTCTGCAGCTGTTTCTTTACGTCCAATGCTATCATTTCAGAGATTTCAGGTGTGTGATTTCCAATTTTCTCTATGCTAGTGTCCTCAGCATTTGTACTGGATGGACTCGAGGCCTGAGACTGCTTTTTGTCCTTCTCTTTGTCATTGTTTTTTTTTTGGGGGGGGAGAACCAGGGATTGAACTTAGGCCCTTGTGCTTGCCAGGGAAGCACTTATTCCACTGAGCCATCTCCCCAGCCCTCTTTGTCATTTTGTATACCACTGACTTTTGACCTTTGGTGTAGAGCTTAGACAGAGTTATTACCTTAGCACCATGTTTGGATCTAGGAAGTTCAGACTCCTCCAGGTGGATGTGGCTTGGGTCTGGCTGCTGCACTCCACTTCTTCCTGCTGCAGCCTTGCAGGTGAACCCTTTGTGTCACTCTGGCAAGATGTTCTGCTCCTGTATCAGCTGGGTGGGTCTTGCCTCTAGCCTCTTTGCAGGGAGTTCTGATGAAGGGGTCCAGCGGCCCAGGCATTCTCACTTCCACTCAAACAAAGCTTTTTGAACTGCCTTTCTTGTCTTTCTCATTGCTTCTTCCTCTTTCATTATTTATGTGCTTAAATGTGTCTTCATTTTTGCTGTTTTTGTCATTGTATATTTTCATTTCTAGGAGCATAATCAACTTTCACTGTCATCTTCATGAGGAATCTGTGTCTTTTATCACATATTCCTTATGTTTTGTTCAAAGTCTCTCGTGATATCTTAAGGTAATTTTTAGTTGCTGTAAAAGAAAAGTATCTACCAAATAAGTTTGGGGAACAATTTCTTCAACAGAATTAAATAGGTTATCTGACAAAATACAGAACTTTTTACAGCTGTTAATTTGTTGCTATATTCTAGGAATTTCCAAGATGAAAATTTGGAGAATATAGGACAGAATAAAGAATGTAACATCTCCAAAATTAATCCATGGGACTTTGATTTTTTTTCTCCTCAGAGAAAGTCAGAGATTTATGGCAATGATAAACAGAAAACTCTAGACCCATTATATTACAATTGGTTAGTGTGCTTAATTTTAAATTTCTAGGTGCCAGCCCACTTCTACTATAAGAGAATCTTGGAGAAGTAAGATAAACAGCTCCTAGTTTTTTCTTTTCCTATCTATTAAATGATTAAGCTAATTTAAACTTCTTCTCTTAGCTTTAGTCTGATGTACATTTTCAGCCTGAAATTCATTCTTATAGCTTCAGTGCTGATTGTACTAAAGCAGTAGATCCATTCCCTGTTTTATTTTTTAACTCTTAAATGTTTATAGATAACAGCTTACAATCAGGTATTTAAAATGAAAGCCTTTGCTTCTTCTCTAGTGTTCTCTGTCTTGATAAATTGTATTCTACACATCATAACTAGAACCTGCGAATCAGACTTGAGACCTTATCTTCCTGCTTCTCTTCCATCACAGAGACCTATGGAATTAAGTATGTATTCTCACTTGTGTTTTGAATCTTTCCATTACTCTGAATGAGTGGTCACAAAGTCTGAAAGGTCTAAAAGTTTCATCTTCACTGCTCTATATCCTTAGCTCCTCTGTCCATTTTCTCCTGACCTACAACTGCATTTTACTTGTTTTTTTTAAATCTCCAGTCCTCTTCTGCTCTAATCCAGGACATACTCTTTGGTTTTAGTGAGATTTTAGTGAGACTTCTAAATTTCCTATCAGATTATATCTGTGTTATTTCAACTCAGTGATTTCATATGATCCTTAGGATTAAATTCAAACTGATAAATTTCAGAGGTGTCACACAGGATTATGTCCCTGCTCCACTTGGTGAATGTTGTCTTGCTCCTAGCTTTTCCTTGCTCTCTTGCCTTCCTCCCTTGTGACTCTTTAAATTTTTATATAACCCCTCCCATGTATTCCTTTTATCTTCAGTGACCTTCCTCTTTTCCTGTCTACTTCCAACTATTCCATCTAATTACTCATCTTTCACCTCCATTTAAACACACCTTCCTCAGGGAGGCATTTCCTATGTTTTAGGCCTGACAGGATCCTGTGCTATCTGTTCTCATAGGTTTGGTTTGATTTCTGTTTTGTTTTGTTTTGTTCTGTGGTTGCCTGACCACGCTTGATTGTCATTACACCTCTTACTGTAGTATTTGCTTTTCACTGTTGGCTTGCCAGCCCTGTAGCTACTTTCTTCCTCTTATGCATTCATCCCTTCTTTCTCAGTAATAGTGAGCTCCTCCATTTAGCCTGGCACATTGCTGCATAGCGAATAACTATGTTACTTTTCCCTCACTGCTAAGTTTGGCCTTATGGAATGCATGATCAGTTGACTATGACTTTTGAAAGTTAATGTTAAAGGGAAAGGGCCTTCTCTTTGCCCTTTCATCTATTTTTTGTAGCTAAAGTGTGAGTGTGCTGGTTGACCTTTCAGTAACCATCCTGTGTCATGAGATGGCATTAGTAAGGGCAGAAGAGCAGTAGAGAGAAATAACCTGAATCTCCTATGAATATGTACTACCTTTAAATTCATGACTTTTCTCTTCCATAATTATTTGTATAGAAAAAAATGACCAAGCAGCTGTCTTATGTAAGCTAGTGTTATTTATATACCTTATTATGTAATTTTACTTTCTGATTATATGTTCTTCATGAGAGCTTTTCTGTGTTTGGATAATTTTGTACCTTGTGAGTTTTACTAGAAGGTAGAGCCCTCCTCCCGGAGTAATCAAAAGACTAAAAATTCTCTTAAATAAAAATCATACATTAAAATTATTCAAATTAATTAAAATTCCTCAAAACAAAAATACAAGCTCAAATGTATCCTCTAATTTATTTCTATTCAATATGTACTATTAATATATTATTACACATGCCTTGCTACTAAACAGTGTTGGAAATTATGAGTAGTTTTTATGATGTGCTAATAGAAAAATCATCTATAAGGGAAGAGAATATCTTTTGTATAAGTTTAATATTCAATATGCATGATATAAATATTAAATAAAAATACAGATTATTTCACCTTTTACATTATCTCTTGAAACCAAGTGTAAGCAAAAGAAGGGGCTGGGAGATAGCTCAGCAGCATAAGTGCCTGCCTGGAAAGTGCAAGGCCCTGAGTTCAATCCGAAGTACCAAAATAAGAATAATAATTATACACACACACACACACACACACACACACACACACACACACACACACAAGAACCATCACAAGCAAAGGTAGCTTTTGGGACATTGGCTTGATTCTGAAGTATACATTTTTAGTAGAAATTTTTATTAGCTCTGTGAAAGTATGTCATATTTTTTGGTAGAGTTCAAAACACTTTGCCTTAATGACTAATCTGACATAAGTATTTTTACTTGTTGACAATAGCTAAACCTTGGAAGCAGCATATGGGTTCATTAACAGGTGAATAGATAAAGAAAATGTGGTATTTATACATGATAAAGTAGTTCTCTAAAACAAATGTATCTTGAGACCATAATGTTAAGTGAAAAAAATCAGACACACAAACTTAGATATTACAGCGTTTGTCTCCTGAGAAACCCAAAATATAAGTAAAGAGTACAATGACAGACAGAGAATATGAAACAGGGAGAGCTTCTGCAACTTGGAAGGTAACCCAAAGATGGAGGGAAGGGGAAAAGTGGAGAAGGAACCAAGAAAGAAGAAAAGAATTGAGATACATTAAGTTATGTGCATGTACCAACTGCCTGTGAGGAATGTAGTCATTATGTGCTGCAAACATACTGCTAAAAAATAGAAAGTGGAAGAAACAGTTACTAAATATTATATGCAGCTTAGGGCCAGCAAGATAGCACAGCAGACTAAGTACCTGCTTAGGCAAGCACAGGGACTGGGGTTCACTTCCCTGGTACGGCATGCCCTGCCAGCCCTGTCACTGAGATCAGATGTGGTGGTGCACACCTGTCATCCCAGTGCTGAAAACAGGAGGATCACTACAAGTCCAAGCTGCATAGTGAGACCTTATATCAAATACATAAATTTGTTAAAAAGTATTGTATATAGCTTTTGTATTTCTGTATTTAAGAGGAGAGTCATAGAGTCATAATTGTTTAAACATTTCTGTGCCTTCTCTAGTGCCCAGAAATCCTTCCACATTAATGTACAAAAACTTGTAAATGTCAGAAATCAGTCAGGTCTATAAGCTTCCCAGTTTCTATTTAGAAGGGCAATTTAAAATTTAAAGGTTGAGCCAGGAATAAAGCTCCACACTATAAGTGCCTGCCTACCAAGTGCAAGGTCCCGAGTTTGATCCCTAGAAGCACTAAATGAATGAATGAATGAATGAATGAATGAATGAATGAATGAATGAATGAATGAATGAATGAATGAATGAAAATTTAAAAATCAATTTAAAATTTGAAGGGAGGCCAGGCATGGTGGTACTTGCCTGCAACCCTAGCACTAGCAGTTCAAGACCAACCTGTACCGTATAGGGAGATCCTGTCTCAAAACAAACATTTGAAGGGAAAAAGTTGAAAAAATAATCATTATGAGTTAGACTTTAATGATTATATTTATGATTAACAGTTTTTTTTAATTTATAGAGGTAAAACACTTTGCCTTGTGGATGACAGAAAAACGTTTTTTAAAGATTTATTTGTTTGTTTATTTGTTTATTTGGTACAGGGTCTCACTATGTAGCTCAGACTCATAGCGATCCTCTTGTATCAGCCTCGCCAGCACTGGGATTACAGACATGTGCCACCATGCCTGACTGAGCACAGGACTTGCACAGCATGCAGTAACAGGGATCAAACCTGGCAGGCAGGTGCTTAGACTGCCAAGGTATCTCCCTGGCCAAAAAAACCTTTTTATATAAAACTACAAAAAGATGAGATCAGAAGTGGGGTCTGAGTTGATATTATATATATTATAGAAATGCAAAACTGAACTGATGTAACTATAGATTTTCTCTCAGATGATTCCTGCAATTTTATGTAGATTGAAATTATAATAGATTTCTAGTAGGTGGCAAGCAAGTTGCATGAACCTGATAACAAATATCTATGTCAGGGGAGAACCCTCCCTGTCAGGAGGGAATTTGAAGCTTTGTTTTTGACTAGCATTGCATTCTCATCTGTTTTGATGTGATGTATTTGTTAAGGTAGAGATTAATTTGGGGCAGTTACCATGATTTCTCAGATATCATTGTAGGAATCTCCACAATAGTATTTTTCCAAAGCCTTAGAATCCCAGAAATAGTGCAACTTTGATATTTGATCAATGAATGTCACCTACCGTATATAGTTTTACATGTATATGGCTTATGAGTCTGTATTGTAATTAGGGAGCTGAAGTGTAGAGGCTAATGCTATGTTGGAAAAAGAGTGGCTTTGGTTTTTGGTGGCATATTTTTTTCAAAGGCTTGTAGGTCTCTTGTTTATATATAGCTCACACCTCTTACTACACCCTTGACATACAGGAGCCATCTGTATCCTAGGGTCTGATCACTCTAGGTCAGATTAGGGCTATTCCAAAAAAGTACTCACTCTCTGTTATCTGTTTTAGAACTCAGCATTTATCTCAAGTCATTTTGATTTTTTTTTTCCCCTCTACTTTTAGCTCATGCTTTTTAAATTCCTTTTTTTTTTTTTTAATGGGACAGGAGATTGAACTCAGGCCCTTGTGCTTGCCAGGGAAGCACTTACTCTACTGAGCCATCTCCCTGGCCCCTAAATTCCTTCTTTAATGACAGGGATATGCATGAAAGAACTGACAATAGGTGGTAGGTTCCATAAAAATTGATTATATCCTAATAACATTATCTTGGAGTAGAGGATATATTCATACTAATTCACAGCAGCATGCATTGGAGAGCTGAGCGTGAGGGTCTTCTCTGTATGGATGTGTAATCTAAGTAAAGTGTCTGCAGGAACTTCTACCCAAAAGTGTATCACATAGACGAGTAATTGGAGTTTTCTTTGGGCATTCTGCTAACTTGTTGTCAGTTGACTTTTGCTAAATCAAATAATCTGAGTTTTTAAAAGACTGAGATAGAGAAGTGCTCTGTAAAATAAAATTTAAAAAATAGTATGTGATTTTATGTGAAAAAAAAAACAATAGCAGGAAAGGTTGGAGCCAGCATGCCAGTTGGTAAGTCAACGGTTAAATTTTCATGAATTTGGTACAGTGGCTAAGAGCAGACATTATTAAAAACTGAATCATATAAACTTTAAATTTTCTATTCTATATGAATTAAATATTGTAATATAAAACAAGGTTCTAATTATTTAACATTCATTACTTCCTAATTAACTTAGTACATTTAACTATTATCTGTGCTCTTTTAAATTTTAATCTCCTCCATAGCCTCTATATTAAAAATTCTCTAAATGAACTGATCAAAGTAATGGAAACTTTATGAATGATTACCATAGAATTGAACTGTATCCCAGAGATCGTGGTTCTACAGCTTTATAGATTTCTTAAGAACCTGCATTCTCTAAATTCCCCTTAGTTATACCAGTCATCACCAATGCTTAGGAAATAATGTGTAATATGATTATTAATACCATTTTGAGCGCTTGGAGACATATATTTGGAATAAATTGAAGTATAAAAGCAAATTCTGTACTGTTTCTTCATCCATCAGGCTTCAAACTGTCACTTATCTTTTGAATGTTATTAGACTACCATGAGCCATGTACTGTGAGAAACTTAAATTCATCATTAAGAAAGTTTGACCCAAATAAAATAAAAATATTAGTGTATAAGTCTTAAGCCTTGTTTTGGCTTGTTTGTTTGTTTGTTCTCACTGTCATTTTTAGGTTCTGTTATTTATGTGGATAATTATTTGCTTTTAGAACCTGCATTTCTTAATCTCTGAAGATGTTATAATAGATAATATTTAACATATACAAGATGATTGATCCAAATCCTTGCATGGATATGGTGCTGGGAGTTCAATCCAGGGCTCATCAGTGCTATGCCAAGCACATGCGCCATCTTTGAGCCACGTACGTCTCCAGCTGAGATTCATCTTCAGCATTGCCTCCAAGTCTGCTGAGTATATTAGCCCACAAAGGAAACTGTCATAGTTATAATTTCTTTCTTTCACTTGTTTCTTTATCCATATAGTGGACAATATCACAATATTAGGTGAGCAAATACATTAGTTTTTTAAAGAATATCCAGCATATGTCAAATGCTATATAATTGTTAGCTACTGTTTTGTCTTTTCCCATTTCTCCCTATCCCATTTCCCTGCCTTATTTCTCTATTTTCATGCCTCTTTCTTTTTACTGGAAGCTTTATACTAAGCTGTAACCGTTTTCCTTTTTTCACAAGTGAAGTGTTAATAAATGCTCCTTTAAAATGCAATAAACAATGGGGTGTAATGGTGGAGCACACCTGCAATCCCAGGACTCTGGGAAGCTGGGATCACAAGTTGGAACCCAGCCTATCGTAAGGTGAGATATTACCTCAAAATGAAAAACAAAAAATGGCCTGAAGGTTTAGCTCCATGCAGAGGACCTGAGTTCTATGGCCCATCACACACGCAGTAGTGCACTTCAGTAAGTATCCACCCTCAGCATGAAAGTGTGAAGTCTCTTAGGGTATTTACAAGAAGACACATTAAAAACTTCAAAAACTCCTGACATAAAACAATGCTTTGTTTTTAACAGTCAGCTAAGCCTTCAAGATTATAAGAAAAATATCAGATCTTCCCCCCTCCTCCACCCCACTTTTCTTCTTCTCTCATTTCCTCTCCCTCCCTTCGTAATACAGTGCTGAGGATTAAACCCAGGCCCACATTCTAGCTGGGGAGTTTAACAAGTAATTTTTAAAAGATTATTTTTTCTTCTCTGCTGCTTCCAAATTTAGTATCAGGTTATGCTAGCCTCTTAAAAGAACAGAAGTAGCCGGGCGTGGTGGCGCAGGCCTGTAATCCCAGCACTCGGGAGGCGGAGGCAGGAGGATTGTTGTGAGTTTGAGACCAGCCTGAGCTACAGTGAGCTTAAGGCCAGCCTGAACTGCATAGTGAGACCCTGTCTCAAAAAAAAAAAAATAAATAAATAAATAAAATAAAAAGAACAGAAGTACTTTCTCTTGTTTTTTAATTCTTTAGAAAAGAAGTAAGGGGTAACTTGTTCCTGTGTATCCTAGAAATTTTATTAGTAGACTTTCTACACTTAGTAATATTTTTTACAGGAAGCTTTTTTTTACTACAAGTGCAATTTATTTAAAAATTGCAGGCTGCATTTAGTTTTGCCCATTCTTCTATGACCCTTCTTGATAATTTATGTATTATAGAAAGTTAGACAATTTGTTTTCAATTTTGTACCAAAATTATTTGTAGTATTCTTTTATTTTTTTTATAGTATTATACTTTAAAATTCCTAACATTATATTTTTGAAACTTGGCCAATTGATAATAAATTTGTCTAGTCCAATAAATTTTACTTTCAGAGAACCAGCTTTTGGCTTCAGTGTTTAATCTACATTTCTTTTTTCTTTCTCCATCAAGCTCCTATGGTATCATTTTTCTAATTTCTCCAATTAAATTTTATTTACTTATTTATTGATTGATTGATTTTTGATTGATTGGTATTTTAGGGAAGAGTCTACAGGGTGTTCAGGGACTCACTGTGATATGATTCATATAGTGATCTGCCTGTTTACAGCCTCCCAAGAGCTAGGATTACAGGCTCATGCCACCACACCTAGTTTCAGTTGCTGTCTCAGCACACCCTGGGAGTGGGACTGGCTAGGCAAGCTTGGGAATGGAACCCCTGGCCCCTGCGCCTGCTTGCAGGCGTTTAATCCACTGAACTATTTGGCTGGCCTTTCAATTAAATTTTATTTCTTTTTTTTTTTCTTTTTTTTTTGCGGAATCAGGGATTGAATGCAGCACTTTCCAGGGAAGGGCTTATTTTACTGAGCTATCTCCCCAGCCCCTTCAATTAAATTTTAGATCATAAATTTTCGTCCATTTTGTTTTCTAGGATGACACTTTCCTATAATTAATAATTTTGGTCCATCCTTTAATCTTTGATGCATTATGTTGCTTGTGGTAAGTTTTATTATCTTATAATTTTTCTTGTGAGTTCTTTAACCCATAAATTATTTTGACTGTAAAATTGACTTTCTTTTGTTTCTTATGTTTCCAAACACAGTAGGAAATTTGATTTGGTGCTGTTACTAATCTCTCATTTGTAACTTTATGGCATAGTATTAGTGTCCTATTGACCTTACAACAAATGACTATAATTCTAGTAACTTAAAACAGCATAAGGTTATTATTTTACAGTTTTGAAGGTCAGTTTCACAGTTATTCTCTCTGACCTAAAGGTTTTGAGAAAGTTACTTTCTTGAGATTCGAGGGAGACTGTAGTTTCTAAAGGCCTCCTCCATTCCTTGTCTTCTGGCCGCTTTTTTCTCAACTATGACCCTTAAAATTTTTGTCTGTTCCCTTCCTCTTGCCCTAACCCTTCTACCTCTCTCCTGGGATTCTTGTGATTGGGCCTGCCCAAGCAATTTATGTGTTGTCCCAGTGCTGACTCTCTTGACTTAGTCACATATTTAAAGTTTTGCGGTAAGGTTTGCTTTAAAAGTTTTGCTATATAAGGTCACATTCAGAAGCTTTAGGGATTGATGTAGGGACATCTTTAAGAGGCTATGATTCTGCCTGTTATGGCCAGGCCACTGTGATTAAAGTTTGTTCATGTGCATATGAGGTTGTATTTGTTGAGACTGTGTTTGTAGCCTACTGTATGGTTTTTATTAGGATTGCATATGTAGTGGAAAAGAAATATAGCTATACATGTATAATTTTCTATAAGATCACATTTATAAAGCTAGCAGGTCTTTATTGATTTTTTTTTTTTGTTTCTTAGATCATGAGTATAGTACATTAAGATTTCTCAATTTGATTCTATATTAGTATAACTTCTACTTGTAAATCTGTCAATTTTTGCCTTGTATATTTTGAGGCTATGTGCATCTTCAAGATTGCTGTATTTTCCAGTACATTTTTCTGTTACTCTATCACTGAGGGCTCTCTAGAGAAACAGAATCAACAATGGGACTGAGATTTATTTTAAAGAATTGGCTTATATATTTGTTGAAATTTGGTGAGTTTTCTGTTTCTCCAGAGCACCATGAGTAATAGAGATTTTTAATAACACACAATAGATTTTTGGAAAGGCTGTTAAAGAGAATACACCAAAATTGAATGGAAAACTGATAAGGTTACCTCAGTTGGGGTTCTCAGCTCTCAGGTGGTGGAATTCCTTTTTATTCAGGAGTGGTCTTGCTGCCTTTGTTCTGTAATGACCTTCACCTGATTGGATGAGGGCCACTCACAATACTGAGTAATCTGCTTTACTCGTAGTTTACTAGTTTAAATGTTAGTCACCAGTTTAAAAAAATCTATACAGAAATATCCAGTGTAGTGTTTAATATCTGGGCATTGTTGCCTACTAAGTTGACACATACAGTTAATTCCAAACTTTACTAATACTATTATTATTGACATATTAATATATTATTACTAATCATTTTCCAATATGTTTACCAGTATTTTTTCTCATAATTTTTGCCTGCATTCCATTTTCTTTTTCTGTTCAATTTTCTTTAACAGATTTCTTTAAATGGTTATTATTAAGTTCTCTTTAATCCTGTAAAAGTATTTTGGTTCTTTTTCATTGTGGCTTTTCTCCTTTTAAAAATCATTCTAGTTTTATTCTTGTTTTAGTCGCATTCGGATTGCAGATGTTCCTGATGTGCCTTGAAATTATATTTTCATAAACCCATTATAAATTGAAAGTGTTGTAAGTTAAAAATATTCTTAATTAACCTAGCTACCAAACCTCATAGCTTAGCTAGCTTACCTTAAATGTGCATAGGACACTTACATTAGCTCACAGTTGGGCCAAATCATCTAGCACAAAGTCTACTTTATAATCAGTTATTAGGTATTTCATATAATTTATTGACTACTGAAAGTCAAATGTAGGATAGTGGCATAGGTGTACTTTCACACTATCATAAAGTTGAAAACTTGTAGTCAAACAATCATAGATCAAGAGTAATCTATATTCTGCTTATTAGGTTATTCTGTTCATATATTTGGCAGCTAAATCTGACTTTTGTATCAGCTAAAACTTTCTCTTCTTGGTTTCTTTAAGATATAGATGCAGAGAGATATGACTATAGGTCTATGTATTCATATGTCATGAACTCATCTTTACTCAAGGTTATTTTTTCCTTTGGAAATCCAATGTAGTGTTTTAATGTCTCCACGGGACTTTTCATTTTTGTGAGTTTTAGACTTTAGGTTTTTCTGTTATTTTTTAAAATGAATGGATTTCACATCTTACAATTGTGTAAATTTGAATTCCTTGCATCAACATACTTTTTGAAAGCTTTTTCTTTGTTAGTGACCTCCTCCTTTCTCCTTTCACTCTAGCTTTCAAACTGATGACTGCTTTGTTCTTTCTCACAGTGTATGAGCCAAGGTGCTTCCAGTTAGAATTGCATGGTATTGCAGCTCCAGCTACTGTGAGCTTCATGCCCCCCCACATCCCATGCCAGCCAGAGGTGAACTTTTCTCTCAAGACAGGGGTAACACCAAGCTTTTTGGTCTGTAGAGCTGGAGTTTGGTCTGAAAGTCAGCAGATTGTCTCAGACTGAGCCTAGGTATCTGGCTCCACTGTGTATTTCCCATGCTTGAGGAAGTTCTCCTTTTTAAAGTACTTTACCCATTATTTCTATGTGCTTGTCCAGGAAGGATATGTATAAGTTTGGGCTGTTATAGTTTACTAATTTTCAGGGTGTTTTTTAACATTAATAAACTTTGGGCCAGGCGTGGTGGCGCATGCCTGTAATCCCAGCACTGGGGAGGCTGAGGCAGGACGATTGTTGTGAGTTTGAGACCAGCCTTAGCTACAAAGTGAGCTTAAGGCCAGCCTGAACTAAATAGTGAGACCCTGTCTCAAAAAAAAGACAAAAAAAAATTAATAAACTTTGATTGATCCTCAGTGTCCTGATATTTCAAGAATTATTGGTTAATTTTCTGTTACTAGTTTTTTTAATCTAATTTGAGCTTTTCTCTTCCCATGGTAGGTTTTATTTAATAAACTTTTTTGAGTAAATCTTTGAAAGTGAAAATAAATGAAATGTTTCATATATCCCAGATTGTTCCAGGTAATTTTAATGACTTATTCAGTTTAGGGCTCATATATATTAGACCTTTAGACCTTATCAAATAAAATCATCATCATGCTATCATTATCATCATTTTCATCATACTTAACTCTTATAGTATTCCCGGATTATTACCACTGGTCTACTGAAGAGCTCTCTGAGATGTAAAGACACCAGCTTGCCCCAAATCACACATAGTAGCTGGTCCGGGGCCAAGCTGGATCTGACCCAAGTGTGGCTCCAGAGGTCAACATTCTTAATCATGCCATAGCTTTTATATCCTTTTGAGACTTAGCGTTCACTATTTTTATACTCCTGCTTGAAATCCTTACCCACCACTTTCTGGATAATGTTTGAATAAATATTTTATTATTTAAAAAATAAATGTTTAAATAAATATTTAACTACTCCAGCCTACCTGTTCTATGACACCACATACCAGCCCTGTTCTCCATCTCCAGTTACTAATAGCTGTCTGCAGGCGCTGGGCTGCTTCATGCTTCTTTGTGTTTCATTGTCTTCCCTATGCCTGGAGAGCCTCTCCATCTGCTTCCTCCTGGCTGGCTCCTCCACGTCCTTAGAATGTCTCCTTCTGAGAGCTTCTGTGACTGCTGCTTGAGAGATGTTTCCCTCTCTTCTGTGTCCTCTTAAATTTTCATCAGTTTGTAACATTTATTTCACTATATCTTAACTAACAATTTTTGGAGGACAGTCTTTCAGTTGCCTTTTCTGAGACCAGCTACTATATACTGCATTCCACTGTATCCCCATGGCCCAGTGAACAGTACCGGCACACAGGAGATGTTCCAGGAGTGTTTGTTGAATGAGTGAATAATTGTCATTTCCTTACTTGTTCTATACATAATCCATAAATTTGCTTACTACAGTATCATGTTGAATCTTTAAATAGGGCTATAAATTGTTTTGTCAGTAACTTTAATGAAAGATGTTTATAAAAGCAAGTAGTTGCTGTTTGGGAATGCAGGTTACTTAATGAGTTTCTTAGGATATCTGTTTTAGACACATTTTTGCTCATTTAGTTGTAAAACCACATAGCTTCTATAATAATGTGTTATTTAAAAGCAATTCTATTTAGCTGTTCTGTTGAGAATGACTCTTTGGTGAAATATTAACTCAGTTATAAGTATATATTAAGAATACATACTCTAGCTGTTTTAATTATTCACTTTAATATTTTACTCTTGGCACTATAAATGAAAATATGTCTCATTAAACTTACAAGTCATTATTTTGTGACTTTATGTACTATCTGAACATAATATATACAAAGATATTAATTTTATTACATCAATTTATTTGCTTTCAAATACAGTAATCTATGATCAATAAAGACCATATAGAATAAGTAAATCTCTTAGGAAAACATTTCTTTTTAAAACATATATCAATGGTTTTTATAGTCTTATTTTTTTAGACTAGTATAGAAAATTTAATTTCCAATTTGGAAAGGAAATGTTTTGTGTTCTGACTTTTTTAAAAACTTAACTCTTTCAATGGTGGGAAAGGATAAGAAGGGAAAATTATGTGTTTCAGCCAAGCAGACAGCATCTCTGGGCTAGCACTATTTTGCTACAGCTGAAATTCAAACATGAGGAAATTGCAGAAATTTACAATTCAATGTGTGTTTCATCAGGGAGAAATCCACAGATTGTTTTGACACTCAGTTAGAAATTCAGCATGAAGATGGACGTCTCATGAAATTTGCAGCTGCTGATTGAATTTATATTTCCATAAAGGCCATCAACAGTAGCAGCCTGCAGGGGAAGAGGGAGGGGAAATGACAAAAATTGTGAGGCTGGCATTTTTCCTCTGTGTTATAGTCGCAAATTACTGGTAATAAGGGCTTATGCTGACCAGGATTAAAGAGAAATATGGACAGCCATAAGCAAAGGAGTTCTCAATTTAATTGATTTTAACTAAATATATCTACATTTGATATCTAAATATGTGTTTAGTCATCTATGGAAAAAATCTAATATGTGCTTAAAGTCAGTTTATCTTTAGTATTTGAATGGGAAAAAATAAGACAGTTCTTTTAAAGTTATAAAAGGTTCTGTGTTATATAGAACATTTTCTTAATAGCCTTTAGTAAATATTGTAGGAGAAAATATAACCTTTTTTATAAGATTGAACTAATCATTTCATGTTCTTGCATGTAGCCTATAACTTACTTTTGTAGAATGCTAATTCATTACTTTAAAATATAAATTAATGGATATTCAACTAACAGCTAGACAGAACAAGTTGCCTTTTCATGGAAGCTATTCCACTCTTTTTAAAGTGTTTCTTTAAGCAAAATGGCAAAAAATTTTTCATTTTGTTTGATACCTCTCATGCAGAGATTTTATATTATAAACAATTTTAAAATATTCATCGATTATAGTGAACTAAAGAACTTCAAGATGTTCATTGTTTCTGCAGAGTTCTTTGTTTCAATAGATATTGTGTGCTTTAGCTATAACAGCACACCCTCAGAGAGCATCAAGAATTAAAACATATACAACTACAAATAAAATTATTACTCATACTGAAAAACTTATACTTAATATAACATTATGTAGTCTCAATAGATTACCTAGAAAATATATATGTTCGTGCTGGTCTTTATATTTTAGCATACTGAATTCCAAGTTCAAGAACATAGAACCTGATTCTATGTGGTTTTGTTGTATGTAGTTATATTTGAGAATATCTGATTTATGTAAAAGTATCCTAATTTGAAAAAACAGTATCCCTTACGCAAGTATGTGCTTTAGATGTTAATAAGCATTTTCCCGTTACGTGCCTATTCTGCTGAGTCTCTGACTGCTTGGATTTTTGTTTTTGTTTTTTTCAGAATTGCTTTATCTATTATGTGTTGATAAATTCTCTAGTTAAATTTATTTTCATTTCATATACATTAATTTACAAACCAAAGCAAAATTATTTTATGAGCGATGTATCCCTGTGCTCAATGAATGAAATACATGATTATTTGGAAAAACAGTCTTCTCATGAGTTTTCTTCATGGCCTTACTGAAGCATATATATTTTGAGTTATTTATTCAATTTAGACTTCTCTTTCTTTCTGTTTTGCTTCTCCTTCCTTGCCTATCCATTTGAAGATTGACTACATTGAATGTCCTCAGATATAATAAGCTAATTTAATGTATTGCTTATTAAAAGTCATCTTCTTCTTTAAGTCACTGTCAAGTCTGTCATCCAGTCATTTCATTCAGTATCTTGATTTGCCATGTTACCTTGTTCCTGCCCATGTCTATTTTTAGTTGTTATACATGAGATATAGTTCATCATTATTTATTGATTCTTAATCTGTATACTAGAGAGTCTTTTAGAATCTAGGAGGTTAGTGAAACAGATACCATAAATAAATGAATATATAGTACAATGTCAAGTAGAAATATGAAAACCTGTAAAACAAGATAAGGGGCTAACATGTGAACAAATGGGAATGTGGTACTTAGATAGAAAGTTTCAGAAGGATTTCTCCCAGGATGTGGCATTTGAAAAGAAATGAATGGAGTGAGAGAGTGATTATTCTATAGAATTTTAAATATTTTCCTTTCACTTTGTACATGAAAGTACATGAAAGTACAAAGTGCTTTGCCCCAGTTTTGCTCTGTGTGTATTCCATACCTCTTGTCACACTCTAATCTGAAATTATGCTTCTTCAGCTCCCATAGCTCTTCCATCCTCAGGCAATTTGTGTATTCATCATCAAGGTGATACTATTTTTTATAATAATGGAATTATTCAATTTATCTTTCCTCTCACTTATTTTTGTTACATATCGGTAAATCATGACTATCACTTAGATCAATAGACATAGAAATAAAGTATTCTTTCAATAGATGTATATATTTCTGTAGTATGATATAGCACAGTTTATATTACCTTTGATTATTGATGAGTATTTGAATTGTTTGGAGGGTTTTAACTATTAAAAATAAATATAATTGTGTGATACAAATACATACATTCCTACTTATGTTTTTGCTTTTAAAAATCAATTCCTAGAAGTGGAATTGCTGTGACAATAATATATACAATTTTGCTAATAAATATTACCAAAATATTTTCCAAAAAGGCCTTAGCAGTCCCATTCTCACCAGCAATGTATGTGAGTATCCTTTTCCCCATGGCCTTATCAGTGTGAGGTAACACGTATTATAGGATTTTTTTTCTTCCTCCTCTTTTTCTTCCTCCTCTTCCTTCTTTTTCCTTCTTCCTTCCTTCTTCTTCTTCTTCTTCTGGGGTTTTTTGAGACAGGGCCCCCACTATATAGTTCAGGGTGGTTTTACTCACTGTGTAGTCCAGACTGCTGTGAGCTCATGGGAACCCTCCTGCCTCTGCCTCCTTAGTGCTAGCATTACAGGTGTGCACCACCACATCCAACTATGTTTTGTGTATTATTTCTGAATGTTTTCAACTCATCTATTATATCTTCCTAATGCTCAGTTTGTGGATACTATATGATTGCATTCTAAAGACTAGACAAATAGCTTAGTGGATTAAAGCACCTGCAAGCAGGTGCAGGGGCCTGACATTCGATCCCCTGGCCTGCCATGCTGGCCTCACCCCCAGGGTATGCTGAAACTGCAATTGAGACTGGGCATGCCTGAAATCCCAGCTCTTGAGAGACTATAAACAGGCAGACTGCTAACAATCTGATCTAGTAGTGAGACCCTGAACAATCTTAGACCCTTCCCTAAAATAAAATTTTAAAAAATTGCACTCTATAGCCTAAGGGAATTCAGTGTAGTATTTGAACTATATAGAAAGCTTCCCAGCAATTTTATCATGTTGTCTTTTAGTTACATCTTTAAGTGTATGTCTTTGTCCACTTTGATGCCCAATTCCTGAATAATACAAAGCCTACAATGTTAGGAAAATGAGGAAAAACTTCAAAATCTATTGATATCTCGTAGAGAATGTTGGTAGTGGGCGGGCTATGCAGGTGTAGAGATGAGATAATAGATGGGAAATTTCTGTACTTTCTCAGTTTGACTGTGAATCTGTGACTGTTCTAAAGAGATAACTCTTTTTTTTTTTTTTTTTTTTGTCTTTTTTGAGACAGGGTCTCACTATGCAGTTCAGGCTGGCCTTAAGCTCACTTTGTAGCTCAGGCTGGTCTCGAACTCACAACAATCCTCCTGCCTCAGCCTCCCGAGTGCTGGGATTACAGGCATGCGCCACCATGCCCGGCCCTAAAGAGATAACTCTTTAAAGGTAAAACAAATGACCAAATATGCAAGGTTGTTCAGTTCTCTGGAAATGTTGAACTGTCAGTGCCATTGACTTCTCTGTCAGTCTAAATAACCAAGCCTTCGCTATATTTTAAAATTGTTGACTGAAAAGCCAAATATATTCTTTTTCTGACATCATTTCCCTTTAGAGTTTAAGAAAGCATTCATCTTAAGTTGTGCATTGCTATGAAAAGGACGTATTTTATTTTATTTGTCAGATTGTTTCCAGCTACTGTGCTTTTTTGTTCCTGTCTCTGAAATCAAATGCACATCCTAGCCATGAGCTCTGAAATTTTCTGGACTACTATCATTGACACTTCAAGTACTCTCCCTTGCGGTTATCCTCAACGCAGTATGTGATATGCATCAGTGAACAGAGGTCAGCTGGAGTGAGGAGCTGTTTGTCATCTGCCAAGCTGTTTGTTTCACCCAGATAAAAGTACATTTCTGTGTTATATTTCGAGTGTAAACAGAGCATACCCTTGGCTTCAACCACTCTTCACTTTAGCATCTTTAATCTTGAAATGTCCCTTTACATCAGCTAGTCCAGTCTTTTCACAGTCACCCATTCAATAAGTTTGTATTTATAGCTAGTACTGGTGTATTTTGTCTTCTCTTCTGCCTGTCTTTATTCTTTACAAGAATAACAAACTATTGTGACCCAGCAGGAGACTGGGTGTCCATGGAAATAATATGTGTTAGTATTTGGTCTCTAGAGAAAAGCAAAAATGTGATCCTTATTAAGCCTTTGTTAACAGAAATCGTATCATTAAGTAGTGATTTTCGAAGAGCATTCAGTATTCATGAGGACAAAGAGCCAGTAGCTCAAGTTTTTAACTGTAGGATGAGTATGAACATTCATATCTTTGGGTTTGGGTTAGTAATGTAGTTTATAGAGGAATTTTAGGGAATGTGTCATAATGTCTTTGATAGATAGCCAGAGAGAACATATTAGATAATCCCAGGCACTTTTGACATGTGGTGTTGAGAGTACAGGTAGACTGGATATGTACAAGAGAACACCTTATCACCTCTTCTAGTGAAGCCTACTGTTGCAAATTCTGCTGGGCTGTTGTACTCCACTTACCCCTTTGCTAGCTTACTTGTGCTTACCATGTGAGTGTGATCAGAGTATACACAGCTCTCCTGCTCTTTGTAAGAGATCCGTTATCTGATTTAGGAACTGAGACTGAAGTAAAGCTCCTTCAAGTACAGTACCAGCAGCACACCATAGCTCTTGGGAATGTTTTACTTTCTGAGACATTAGCTACTTAATTTATATCCTTTATGTACAAAATCATTGATATTTTTCTGATTATTTTCTCTTATTTTTGTCTTAGCTATCTTCTTAGTATTTAAAAATGTCAAATATTTTAATCTATTTTATTAAAAGTCTAATTAGCCTAAATTTTACAGGTAAGATGTGATATATGATATCTGGATAATTTTTTTTTTTTTTTTGCCAAACCAGGAATCGAACTCAGGCCCTTGTGCTTGCCAAGGAAGTGCTTATTTCACTGAGCCATCTCCCCAGTCCCTTAATTTGATAATTATTTACTTCTGTTTTCCTCTTCCTTTTTTTTCTTTTTTCTCTTCCTTTTTTATTACTGACAATCATATACTTTAAGATTGCTTTTAATGCTCAGATAACTGATGGAATCTCATAGAGCAAAAAGGTGAGGCATGTATATAATGTGATCTTTTTTATTTTTAGCCCACAATAGATTCCCTGAACCTACTTCTCCCAAACATCAGTTTGTTCCATAGTGACCATTATTCTTTGCCTTGGGTATACTATCTCTGTCTCCTTAAACATAGTTGCTTATAGCTTAATTCTCATCATCAGAGTGAAAATGATTAATAAAGTAGAAACCAGAGAGCAATTATTATATAACTTTAGAGTTTGTTATAGCCAAGGAAGCTAAGAGAGAAGGAATCCAATTGAGACTTAGAAGAAGAGCCTTCAGGAAGCTCCTCAGAAAGAATAGTGAAGTATTGTTAACATAATGAGGAATGGGAAGACCAAAATGAAGAAAGAAAAAAGTGTTGGGAGTGAAGAAGAAATGGAAAATTGCCTAAAGGAAGTGTTCTAGTTTTTTAAAAGGCAAGTACACAAAATAGTCTGTTAAGTGTTGCCACAGAAATCCATTAGCAGCAGGACAGGAGGTCTGATACACTCCTATGTTATAATCATTAAAGATGCCGTCTGTTTTTTCATGCATTGTAAATACAGATTAATTCTGTAAGCATTTAAAAGCAACACTTGGCAAAACAGATGTTTACCCAGGAAAGCAACACAGAGCCAAGGACACTTGCTCAAATCAGTTATACCTTAGTGTCTCAAGTTACTCTTCTGTCATTGCTGGGACAAATACCTGACACCCAAAATAAAGGAAGAAAAGTTTATTTACCTCACAGTTAGTGGTGGTTTCAGTTCATACCCAGCTGGCTCCAGTGTAGAGTGGCACATGGCAGAGGACAGCAGTTTATGGTGCCAGAAAACTGCAAAACAGCAAGAGCAAAAGTGAGGAGTACCAGCAACAATAGCAACAGAGAGCAAGTTGTCTCCCTTAAATTGCACTCAGGCTGTCTGCCTCAGGCTAGGTGTAGCACTCACAGGCATAATCCCAGCAGCACTCATAGGCATAATCCCAGTGGATCAAGAGTTAATCACAAACTAGACACAAATTGTAACACTTAGTAAGAGACAAGATTTTTTTTTTTTTTTTTTTTTTGCAGTACCAGGGACTAAGCTCAGGACCTTGCACTTGCCAGGCAAGCACTTATTCTACTGAGCTATCTCCCTGGCCCTGAGACAAGATTTAAAAACTTTCAAAAGACACAGCATGCCAGTTTACTTTTATATGTGAGTTCATGTATGAGTGTATGTTTAATTTTTTATCTTTAGTTTTGTGTATTTGGATTTTATATGTGTAGATAACAAATATATTCTCCTTTGGCCTTATGTTACTGCCTAAATAATTATTAAATATCCACAAAGAGCTAAAACATTACAAAACATGAAAATTTCAAAAGTTTAACTCACTCCTTCTAATGGTAGTGTCTTTTTAATGATGACAGAGACAAGATAACTTTGTTTTCCTCTTATTTTTTGAGGAAAAACACTTTTAAACTAAACAGAAAGCAAACATATGCAAGCAGAGAGTAAAGAATAAAGAAAATTTCTAGTGCATCTAACTCTGCTTCAAACTCCTGGAAATACTGCCCGGTACATCCTGTTCTTTCAACCACCTTCTCTCACTCTGTCCCCACTACACCAGGAGGAATGAGATGGGTGCCTGTGCCTGGACTCAGTCTGAGTACAAAACTATAGGACATCTTCATTTCATTGTATGGGCATGGTTTCCTTAGGCTTACTGCTAAGCAAATAAAAATAATATTTTTAGGAATTTTTTCTCATTTGTCAATAATAAATGATTGCTAACATATACATTTTCCTCCATTGTGTAATACATAGCATATGATTAGTCTTTATGTTGAAATAAAATTTTTCTTGAGAAATTTATAATACTTAAATAGAAGTCAAAATCATTTTTAACCCCTAATACATTTTTATACATATAGATAGGAACACATTGAGGATACACAGCCTCTGTATTAGGTAAATAAAAAACCATAAAGCTAATCTAAATATTTTAACACAAACCTTTGTTTTTTTAAATCAGGAAGCTCCCATTCACTCTGTTAAGACCACTTAGCAAAAGGCTGCAAGTGAAGACCAGAAATGAGACTCACGTGAGGCAGTGTTAAGAGCAGGCTGGAAAGAGGATCCCTTCTATCCATATTTCACTAACCAAAGTTCACACATTTGACCCCACTTCATTGCAGGAGAGGTTAGGAAACATAGAGGAGCTTATGCCTGAAAGATGAGCATTTTCTCTGCATTAGACTATTAAGTTATATGAATGTGTACTGTAAACCATGTCCAAGGAAATTTTCTATGCACAAAACTAAACACAAAGATGAATTAATCATGATTTGTCCCCTCAAGTGGTTCATAGTACTGTAGGCATTGCATGTGTTTAGTTTTGATTCTCAAATCAATTGCCTAATCTTAGTATTCTGAGATAAATAACTACCTTTTAAAATAGCTAAGTGATTTATATTAACACCTGTATCATCTTAGAATTCAGGCAAAAAAAAAAAAAAAAAAAAAAAAAAACACAGACTGCATATTCCTGAGGGTCCAGGAGAGAAATCACAGGTTATAGGAAACTCTAAGTGCTGGAAGGCCAAGACCAGGATGTCTTCCATTTCCCAGATTGAAAAAGTGAGGATAAGAAATGATTCTTGTGACCTTGAGCCAAGGGAAGCAGCTGGCCTGTTTAGGAAGGAAGCCAGTGAAGTAAATTTCCTGACCTCAAGTTTTTTTTGTTTGTATTTTTTAGAAAAGGTGTTCAGGATCTCACTACTAGATCGGACTGGTGGTGATCTCCCTGGTTACAGCCTCCCAAGAGCTTGGATTACAGGAGCCAGCCACCAACCCAGTCTCAATTGCAGTCTCAGTGTGCCTCCGGGGCTGGGCCAGCATGGCAGGCCCAGGGATGCAACCCTTGCCCCTGGGCCTGCTTGCAGATCCTTTAATACACTGAGCTACTTGGCCGGCCCTTATTTGAAATATCTTCAAAGTCCTATTATTTTAAACTGTAGAAATATTAGGCAGATAAGAAGGTATGCTTCTTCAGAGATTTTTTGCTTTTTAGTAAGCGGGACAGACCACCAACAAAACTAAGTTCACAAATAAATTTCCAGAAGTTGTGTACTCAGGCAGAGATTGAGTGCCACATGAAGTGTAAGGGGTTGTAGTTCAGAAATGAGAAAGATTAACTTGTACTTGAATTGTTAGGAAAGATATTATGAAGAAAGCATCATTTGGGCTTGGAAAATTGACAGGTTTTTGTAGAAAGAAAGTAGACAACCTCATACACACTTCTGACTTGATCAGAGTGAATTAAGGTTGGGTTGAAGGTGGAAATTAATAGGGTTAGTAAGAGAGAAGCTGAGAAATAGTTTGAAAATACACTTGAAAATCATAAAAAGTAAACTGAGGAGTTTGTGCTTTTACAAGGTGTTGCAGTAAAAGGGGTCTGAAATGAAGTACATTTGTGAATGCATGCTTTTCTACCCTTAATATAAGTAATATGTATTTGGCTTACTAAAAGCTCTGAAAAATCTTGCTGTTAAAATAAACACAAAAAACTATTTTTATTTAGCCATTTGGCACCAGAAACTACCATTTTCCATAACCCTTGTTTAAAACTGAAACATGTTAAGATCTTGTGAAACTCTGGTATTCTGTAAAACGTGTTTTAAGCAATGCTTTCATAGATAATAGGAAGCCTTTGAATAGTTTTAAAAGTGTTATGATATGATTAAAGTGGTATTTTAAGAAATTAATTCTGGCAAGATGGATTGAAATGCAGATGATCATTTAGAAGTCACTGTAGTAAAGGCACATAGTGCAGTTTGAAGAGCCTTAGAGCTGTAAAAATGTAGACTTGTGAAGACATTGAGAAAGAATGTCATGATTTAGTGATTGATTGTGGTGATAACAAGAGAAGGGAAGAGAAACAAAGACACCCAGACAGGTGGAGGTCACTGAAAATACCGACTGACTTTCAAGCCTGAACTTTGTAGCTCTGGGTGAGCTTGTTGAAGTGCATTCTGTAATACACATTGATCATTAAGAACAGAAGATTTTTTAAAAAAACATTTGAGAAGATTGAGTAAGAGTACAAAAAAAGCAACCTAACATCATTTGTGAAAATGATTTTACAAGACTGTGTCCTGGAAATATCTCTGCATTATCGTCCTGGCATAAAAATTGTGATTCAGACACTAGAAGAACCAAACAACCAAACCAGGTTGACCCACCATTGATGTGTACACAGCGAATGCCAGCTGTGCATTTGCCAGCTGTACCTCTAAGCACAAGCCTTTACTGTCTAGCTCCCACCCAAAGAGCTTTGGCCCAGGCCAGTTTAGAGTAGAGCAATTGTACCAATTGTTCATTTGGGGCAGTTTTACAAGTAATATACTAAAAATATTGCTAATATTTATAGCACATTTTAACACCAAAATCAATGTAGAGATCAGCTACTTGCTTATTTTTTTTACAACTGTATATTAAAAGGAACTAGAGTTAAATAACTGAATGCTCATCTTTTTAAAGTTGTCATTAAATAATAATCATTCAAAATGGGTGGAAGTGCTATAAGGTTGTCAAGGTTATATTAATTGATTCTCTGCATTTGTAACTTTTTTTGTTTCATATTATAGGTTTGGAGCTCTTTGCCCATTTCTTTTCCTTACATGAATCTTTTTTTTTATGTTCTTGTATTTTTTATATAGAAGACAAAGTATAAGGTGATGTTCTCTTATTATTTGCTAAATTCTTTGTTTAAATGCTAAATCCTGATTTAATGTGGCTTTGAGATAAATTTGCTGAAATACTCAGTGCTCATATTTTCAGTTTTGAATTTATTCATGTTCCTCACAGCTGACAGCCCTACCCCACCCCCAAGGCTTAAGGACAAAGTTACCACATGCCAGTGTGCTAAGGACCTATTAGATATTTAAGAATGTGACATTTGTTCTTGCATTATTTAAACGATTGAAAAAAGAGAAGGAGGCCATATTTGTATCAAGCATATTATAGAATTTATGTTCTAAAGAATCATGTATTTGAAAATGGCATAACATCTATCAGACATTTTATAAGGAATAAAAACCAGATAGTTCTTTTCAAAAACTGAGAAATCATAAGATCATTGAATCTTTTTTAAATCCAATAGCTCAATTGAACATATTTGCCTTCTAGAAAATAGTTATTAAGGCCAAATTTCAAGCTGATTCTTAGTAATTTTATTATTTTCTACCACAGAAATATTGTTTAATAAATGATATGATAATATGGCCACTGCTTTGCTAATTAGTTGAGGTTGTTTACTGTCCAGTTGACTTGGAGGACCACCTGTGCTTAAGAATCCCCCAGGAGATAGGAGGGCAGTCTTTTTTGATTAATGATTATGGCTGTACAATATTTCTTTTTTTCTGGAGTGAATAATCATACTTAAGAAAAATTACAGCATTTAATTGGTGTCTTATCAAAGACAAAACTAGGTGGGTTTTTTTTTCCTTAATTCTCATGAGATTTGTCAGACAAGCAGGACAAGATAGAACAATGATTCCTTGTTTAGTTTATTATATTTAATAGTCCATGGTTAAACTTTGAAAACCACTGATGAAGATTAACTACTAAAAGATAGCCAGCTACATTATCCCTGCCACTTTTTTGAAGATGTATGAAACCCTTAGCTAGATAATTGATGAACATTTAAAAGTTGCTAAATTGTAGAACTTTTGACTAGATGTGGAACATTTATTTTATTTATTTAAATTTTTTTTTTTTTTTTTTCCTTTGGCAGAACCAGGGATTGAACTCAGGCTCTTGCGCTTGCTAGGGAAGCACTTATTCTGCTGAGCCTTCTCCCCAGCCCCAATTGTGGAACATTTAATTTATACAATCTGACAATTACATTTTGTTTTCCCACTTCATACGCATGCAGTGTAGCGGGTTCAGTAGTGCCCCTCAAGTTCATGTCTGTGGGAAACTTCAAGTGGTGATCTTATTTGACTCCAAAAGTGCCTTTGCAGATAGAGACTTCTAGATAGATAGATAGATAGATAGATAGATAGATAGATAGATAGATAGATAGATAGATAGATAGACAGACAGACAGACAGACAGACAGACAGACAGACAGACAGACAGACAGACAGACAGACAGACAATAGAGAAAAATGAAGTCATGTCATCTGCTGGAAAATGGACTATAATGTTAGTGAAATAAGCCTTCCACAGAAAGTTAAATATTACATCATTTCTCTTTTGAGAATCCCAAAATACAAATTACAGAGTAAAATCAGGAGAAGTGATAGAAAACAAGGAGGCTAACATTTTGGAAAAAGGGGAGAGGGGAAAGTAAGAAGAGGGGGAAGGATAAAAAATGATCAAAAAATGATATATACTTTACCAGTTTTCCAAAACAAATGTAACTACTCTTTATTACTAACATACACTAAAGAAAAAGGAGGTCAGGACACAGATACTCCCATAGAAGGCATGTGAAGGAGGCAGACCTTGGTATGATGTAGCTACAAACCAAGGAATACCAACAGAAGTTGGAAAACCACTAGAAAGGGAAAGCTGCATTCTTACCTAACACCTACAGAGACAGTATGACCCTGCTTGCATCTTCATTGTGAACTTCTTTTCTCAATAAGAGAGGGTATTTATATTAAGTTAAGCCACCTAATCAATATTCTTTGTTATGGTAATTTTAGGCAGCATCCTGAACATTGTCAGAAAACTTATTTTCCTGCTTTCCTTCCCCCCAGTCCTCCAGCTGGGGATTGAACTCAGGCCCTTGCACTTGCCAGGCAAGCCTTATTCTACTTAGCTATCTCCCCAGCCCCTTCCTGCCTATTTTTATATATTTGTCCCATTCCTGAAACAGTGAAATCCTTGAAGGCAGACACATAGCATATTTGTTCTCTATTGTGAGCACATGATTCATTGTCTCCTTTTTATAACTGTATGACTATGTAGGCTTTCTTATTTTTAAGATTCCCAGACATAGTCTTCATGAACAAATATGTCAATGTGTATTAAATCTGCATACTTGAAGAAGACTGGAGTTTAAACAACTCTGGGACATATTGTGTGGAAAAACTTTTAGATAATTACCAGGCATCTCACATAACTACCAACCAATAAACAAGGTGTGTAAAAATAAATGAAACATAAATCATTGTATCCTTAAAATTTGACTCTGAAGGAAAGAGAATAAGTAAAATAAATTATTCTACTTTAAAAAAAATAACTTTTTATCCTCAGAAATGTAGACTATCATTTATAAAGCAAATTCTTTAAAATTAAAAGATGATTTTTATATATCCATTTAGATATTACTTTTGAATATCAGTTGTTCATAAAATATCATGTACTTTGACTTACATTTTTTAGTCATTTTACCAAACTTAATTATATGATTTGATATTTTATTAAAATGTTAATCTTTATAAATGATCTATGCTTTGGAGGGAATTTAGATAGTTTAGCAGTTATTTTTAGTTTTGCTCCATATTATAGCAGCATTGGGACAAATGCACTATTTTCTGGAAAATTCAGATTGAAAGACCTTTAGGAATTTCATTTACTTTAAATTCTACTTTAGATCTTGTCTTCCATACAAATGAGATCCAAAAGTGAGAATAACAGCATACCTTCACTAAAAAACAAAACAACACAACAATATATCTCCATGTGGGGAGGCAGTTTTGAAGGCATCATGGCTTCAGCAGATAGCTTGTCATCACGTTATGCAGAGAAGGCTTGGAGAATGTGAGTCCCCTCTTGGGATGAGCCCATAATTTCAGTAGGACTCTTGATGTTGTCTTTTACACGCAGCTTGCTTCTTGTTGCCAGTCTGAGTTTTCTGCTGTCTCATCACTGTATCTTTCCCCCTTTTCCACAAAGCTCTTTATTGGCTTTTATTTTTACTCAGTTTGGCTAGGCTTAGCTTGTAGACTTACCAAAGCTGTGACAGACAAAGGTGCAGTGTGGGGAAAGAGCTGTAGGTGCAAGTGGTAAATAAAATAATTGGCCAAGTATTGAAATCTGACTTAGAACCTACCACCAGATACAGCTGTGTAAATGAAGTGTATCAACTCCCGTGCTACTGTAAAGCCTGTAACCAGATGAAGCTTGTCACTTCTCTTTCATTGATAGGGTTTTGATATGAGTGTGAAAGCAATGGATTTATTCCAGTTCTATGCATTCAAACCTTGCTGCTAATCTCTATTTGCAGCCTCCCCACTACCCCCACTGACTCAGCTCCATCTCAGGACATCAGACATCACGTTCTTATAAGGAGATCCTTCCCATGCACTGTTCATGGTAATGTTTATATGCCTGTCCAAATCCAGTGCTGCCACTGATGTTACAGGAGGTGGAGCTCAGGTGTAATGTAGGCAGTAGGAGTGACTGTAAATACAGATGCAGCTTTGCTTGCTTGCCCATGTTTTACCATTTGCTGCGTACTCTGGTTCCTAACAGTCTAAGGACCTCTGCTGGTTCATGATCTAGTGGTTGGAGAACCCTGTTAGAAATAGTCCCTTGCCCTTTCATGCTCTCTGAAAATCTTCTGCTCTGCTTCTCAGCCTTTCTGTTGCCAATTGTTGCTGCTACTCCTCCTTTTGCTCTCTGCTCTTAGCCACCACCATGAAAGGTTGTTCTCTGCCATGTGCCACTCTACCATGGAGCCAGTGAAATATGGACTGAAACCTCCAAAAACTGTAAGCTAAATAAACCTTTCCTTCCTTCATTTTGGGGGTTGGGTATTTCTCCGAGCAACAGAAAAGAGTAGCTAAATGACATCTCCCATGGTGTCCTAAGCAGCCCTTATAATCTCGTCACAGAATCCTTATAGGTTTAATTTTACTACTATTCTTTTGTCAAGGAAAATCAAATTTAGAAGTAAAGTTAGGGCTGGGGAGATAACTCAGTGTTCTAAGCACCTACCTGGCAAACACACAAGGAGCAGGTTCAATCCTAGGTACCACATGCCTTAGGGCCACCAAAACTGGACATGGTGGCACACCTGAAATCCCAGTGCTAGAGAGGCTAAGACAGGAGGATCACTATGAGAGTGAGACCTTTTACCAGAAACATAATTTTCTTTTTTAAAAAAAGCAGTAAGGTTAGATTATCTTTATCTTTGGTAATACTAGAAGGAGTCCTTTTACTTTATAGGACAACAATTTTGATCACCAACAATTTAGGTATTTTTAAAAAATGAACTTAGTGACTTTATCAAGCCACTTCCTTGTATAGTGAAACATGTGGGTTTTCTTTTAGATCATTAAACATTATTCTGTACACCACCATTCAAATGTGTTTTCTGTGGAAATGATCATTTTTGTGACCAGAATTTTGGTGGTAAAGTGAATGTGGACCTACCAGAAGCCATTGTGCAAAGGGTGTTGCCATACCTATAGGCTGTTCTTTTAGAGACATGTATTTTAACCTAAATGAGCAAAATTTCCCCAAAAATAGGAGTCTACAATAATTGTTACTTTGGATAACTGTATTTTATTACCATGTTTTCATCTCTTTCCTTAATTAGAAAAGTAATACAGAGACAAAATTATTTTAAGTAGCGAACTCCCTCCACCATCCTTTACCCCCCTCTGAAATAACCCTTTTGCAGCCTGTGCCATATTTAATTAGCTAGGGTAGGTAGCAGTGTGCCAGCAGTTTCCTCCTCACTTTCCTGCTCCAGGTTAGGAGTAGAGGTGGGGTTATCTTCGCTTAGAGAACAGGATGGTGGAAAGATTCCACAACATCCTAACTACACTCTTTAGAGAACTAGATACTTAGCAGGGGAAGGCTATGGAGGATCTTTCCACTAGTCCTGAAAGGGCTTGGAATAGGGCAAAGACACGTTACTTCAGCACATGCCTCCTTGTCTAGAGGTCTTTGTTGGCATAATTAGTGGAATGGAGTTCCTATGTGGATAAGCAGTAGAAACCTTAGAATAGTCCTATGACTTATTTTCCTGTTTGTGCTTCTGTCTATATTTTTATCTAACTAGATGGAGAATATCTACCTAATTTATGTTTCCTTAATTTGTGAAGCTGTACATTTTTAGAGTAAGTTGGCTTTTGATTTTCCTTTAGTCAATTTTTCCAATTTCTTGATTGGTGTTTTCATTTATTTTAATTAATTAATTTACTTTTAATGTATTTGGTACAGGGTCTCACTACGCAGCTCAGACTCGTAATGATCTCCTGTTTTCAGCCTTCGTGGGGCTGGGATTATAGGTGTTTGTCACCACACCCAGTCTCAGTGACCAGTTCAGTGCGCCCCGGAGACAGGGCTGGCATGGAATATGGTGCCTGGGGTCGAACCCCGGTCCCTTCACTTACCTAAGCAGGCTCTTATTTATTTTATTTACTTATTTCTCAAAAAAATATTTTTACTTTTCTGAACCAAAATACCTGACTTTAAGATTTCAGAGTTTCCTGTCATGTATAGGAGACCTTTCCCAATATAAGATTTTTTTCTAAAAATCCACACATTGTACATTGTATCTCAAATATCAAACTTGAAATATGACAGTCAATTCAAGAATATAAAGGCTTACTCTAGCCCCATAAACTGTTTTGCAGATATTGTTGACCGTTTACTATCTTTAAAAATGTATTTTAGTTGAGAAGTTAAACATTATATGTATCTGCAGTGTACATTATGATGCTTTGGTAAATGTACACTGTGAAATTGCTATATCAGGCTGATTAACACACATGTAACTTCATCTTGTTTTTGGTGGCAAGGACAGTTAAATCTACTCCTGGCAGTTTTCATACATGGGATATGTTAATTGACTGTACCATGATGTGTAGTAGATATTTGGTGTATAGCTCCTTTTACTTAGCACAGTATCCTCCAGATTCAACCAAGTCATTGCAAATGACAGCATTTCATCTTCTTTGTGACTCAGTGCTATTGTATATATGCTACATTGTAGTCCTTATTCATGATTGATAGTTTGTCTTATATCTTAGCTACTGGGCCTCAAGCTTCACTGAACATAGGAGTGCAGATTTCTTTTCATCATACTGATTTCAGATGTTAGCTATATACCCAACAATGGCCTTACTGGATTATCTGATTGTTCTATTTCTAATTTTGTTCAGGAACCTAAATACTGTTTTCCATAATGGCTACCCAACTGTGTCTTCTTACTAACATTATAGTAGGTTTTTCTTTTTATACCTTTCATACTTATTTTGCCTGTTTATTTTTGTGTTTTGAGGTATCAGTGATTAAACCCAAGGTCTAACATGTGATAAACAAGCACTCTACCACTGAGCTACATCCCCAGCTCTCTTTTGTCATTTTAATGTTAGCTTTTCTAGTAGGTATAAGATGCCTAGTGATGCTGATTATTTTTCCACGTAACTTTTGCCACATGTCTTTTGAGAAATATTAGTCCTGTCTTAGTGCATTTTCTGTTGCAATAACAAAATACGAGACACTAAACAATCTATATAAAGAATAGATTCATTTGGCTCGTGGCGCTGAAATCTGGAAAGTCAAGCTGCATCGGGTTGAAGATCCCTGCATAAGATGCGGGGGCAGGAGAGCTAGCTGAGGGGGCCAGGGAGATGTGTCAGTAGAATAAGCACTTGCCTGGCAAGCACAAGGGCCTGATCAGGTTCAATCCCCAGTTCTGCCCTAAATAAATAAATAAATAAATGCAAAAAAATCTCTTGATGAGACAAGACAAGTGTGCTAGCTTGTTTCTTCATATTAATTTTATATTACATGCATGTTTGCAATGTTTGCATTCCTTTTGTGAGGTTGGTATATGTGTATAATATGCCTAATTCCTTTCTTCACCCCTCTCCCTTCTCTTCCTCCCCACCCTGCCCTTCTGTCCATGTCTTGATCCTCTTCCCATTTGAGGATGACCTATCTCTGTATTTCCTGTTACCCTTCATTTTGCTCTTCATATTTTTAGTTGCTCAGATAAAGAAACCCTGTGATATTTAAACCTGTGTATCTGATTTATTTCACTTAACACTGTGGCTTCAAAATGCACCTATTTTCCTATTTTATTTACAACAGAGCAGTATTCCACTGGATGTAAATACCACACTTTCTTTATCCATTTATCTGATGGTGAACAGATAACCCTCTTCCAAGATTTAGCTGTTATGGTTGAAAGGCTATAAACATGGGAATGCATATATCATTGTAATATGATGTCTTTAATTCTTTTAGTAATATATCTAAGAGGGAAATAGCTGGATTGAGTGGAATTTCTGTTTTTAGTTTCTTGAGACATCTCCACACTGATTTCCATAGTGGTTGTACTAGCTGACTTTCCTACCAACAGTGCAGAAGCATTCCTTTTTCCCTACACCCTCACCAGCATTTGTTTTTATCTGATTTATTGCAGGAGCAAGATATAATCTCAGTGTTATTTTAATTTGCATTTCTCAACTGAGCAGTGACGTTCAATACCTTTTTGTGTATTTATTGGCCATTTGCATTTATTCCAAAAAGAATATTTTTGAGTTCTATATATATTCTGGATATTAGTTCTCTATTTGAAGAATAACTGACAAAATGCCCCCCCCCTTTGTATTTTAGTACAAGGTCTCGCTATGTAGGTTGGATTCATAGTGATTCCTCTGTGTTCAGCCCCCAAGAGCTGGGACTACAAGCACATGCCAACATGCCTAGTCTCAATGGCCATCTAGCATACCCTGGGGGTGGGGCAGGCAAGACTATTGGGGATCAAAGTGGCCACTGCATCTGCCTCAGCAAGTGTTTTAATCTCCTGAGCTGTTTGGCTGGCCCCTGTTCACTCTGTTGATTGTTTATTTTGCTGTGTAGAAGATTTTTTAAATTTGATACGATCCCATTTGTTGATTCTTAGTACACTGTTTTGTTTTGTTTTCTTTTCTTTTCTTTTCTTTTTTTTGCAGAACCAGGGATTGAACTCAGTCTTTGCACTTGCCAGGGAAGTACTTATTCCCCTGAGCCATCTCCCCAGCCCCTTGTTATTTCTTATTTAATTGTGGTTCTGTCTAGAAAATCTTGATCTATGCCTATGTCTTCAAGAGTTTAGCTATTTTGTTCTTCAAGCAAATAAAGCATTTCTGTTTTAGCATTCACTTCTTTGATCTGTTTTGATTTTAACTTAGTACATGAAGAGAGAAATGGCTCTAGATTCAACATTTTACTGGTGAAGAGCCAGTTTCCCCAATATAGTACAGTACCATTTATTAATGGGGCTATTTTTTCTTCAGTGTATGGTTTTGGCCACTTTGTCAAAGAGCATATAGTTCAACATGCTTGCAGTTGTTTCTGCATTTTCTGTCCTGTTCCATTGATCTTTGCACCTGTTTTTAATGCCATACCATGCTGGGGTTCCTTTTATATTACTGTACCTTTGTAATATAATGTATATGTCCAGGATTTGATGCCTCCCACTTTGTTCTTACTACCCAGAATTGCTTTTGCTATTGTATGTTTCTTCTGTTTCCATATGAATTTTTATCATTGTTTCCTCCAGTTCTGTGAAGAATGCTGTTGGAATTTTGATTTAGATTGTACATAGTTTTGGAAGTATGCCCATTTTGACTATATTGTTTCTGCCTGTCCAGAAACGAGATACCTTTCTATTTGCTGGTATCCTCTTTGATTACTTTTTTCACAAGGCTGTAGTTTATTGTTTTCTTAAGTTATACTCATTTCTAGGTATTTAGTTTTTCTTGTTATTGTAAGTGGTATTATTTTCCTAGTGTCTTGGTGAGTTCATTATTGACTCACAGGAATGCTGTTGATTTTTGTATATTGATCTTTTATTCTGTTACACCACTGAATTTAGTTAATTCTTTTGGTGGACTTGTTTAAAAAAATATTTTGTATCTTTAGTAAAGATTTTGATTGATTAATTGATTGATTGATTTGTGGATTAAACCTAGGGCCTCATGCATGTTGGACAAACACACTATTCCTGAGCTATGCACCCAGCCCCTTGGTGGAGTAGTTTAAACTTGTGTATAGGGAATCAAAATGTTCTGCAAATAATAATTTGCCTCCTTTCCTTACCATGTGTATCCCTTTTATTTTTTTTTTTCTCTTGCTTGATTGCTCATACTGATGTCTTGAGGATTATATTGAATAAGAATGGTAGGCCGGGGAGATGGCTCAGTTAAATAAGCACTTTCCTGGCAAGCACAAGGGCCTGAGTTCAAGCCCCGGTTCCACAAAAACAAACAAACAAACAATGGTTGGGTAAGGGAGATAGCTCAGTATCCCAACACCTACCTGGCAAGTGTGACGTTGTGAGTTTGATTCCTGGTACAAAAGAGGATTAAAAGAAACAAAAAAAAAACCAGTGGTGATAGTGAACATCCTTATGTTGTTCTGATTCTAAAGGGAAAGTGTTTAGCTTCTCCCCATTTAATATGATCAGTAGGTTTGTCATAAGTAGCTCTTATCAGATGTAGATAAGGTCCTTTTATAACTACTACACAAGGATTAATGGTGTTAAAACAGTCATACACTAACTAAAGCAATCTAAGGACAATCCCTATCAATATCCTGAGGGCATCTTTACAGAAATGAAAAAATATAGCTGGGCAATGATGTCGAATTTTGTAATCCCAGCACTTGGGAGTTTCAGGCTGAAAATTTGCAAGGAGTTTGAGACTGGCCTGGACTACATACTAAGTTCAAGGAGAGCCTTGACCCTCTCTCAAAAAAAAAAAAACCAAACTTAATCTAACACTAAGAAAAAGGGCCAGCTGAATAGCTCTGCAGATTAAAGCACCTGCAAGCAGGCACAGGGCCTGGGAGTTTGATCCCCAGGCCTACAGTGCTGGCCCTGCCCCCAGGTCATACTGAGATAGCAATTAAGACTGGGTGTGGTGGCACTTCTGTAATCCCAGTACTTGGGAGACTGTAAACAGGCAGATCACTGAATCCTGTCTAGTGGTGAGACCCTGAATATCCTGTAGACTTCTCCCTAAAATACAAAAATAAATAAATAAATAAATGTAAGAAGAAAATTCATATGGAACCACAATAGAGTAGCCATAGAAGGCTTCAGCAAAGAGAATAAAATCAGAGATATCAGTATACATGATTTTAAAGTTAATTGCAAAGTTTTTTCTTTTTTAATTTTATCTGCAAAGTTATAATAATCAAAACAGCATGATTCTATCTTTAAAAACAGACATGGAGGGGAGCCAGGAAGATGGCTCAGTAGAGTAACCACTTGCCTGACAAGCACAAGGGCCTGAGTTCAATCCCTGGTTCTGCCAAAAAAAAAAAAAAAAAAACAGACATGGAAACCAATGGAAAAGAATAAAGAACCAAGAACTAAACTAATAAACTTATGGTCATTTCACTTTCAACAAAAATGCCAAGAATATGCAAAGAAAAAATGATACTCTATTCAGTAAATAGTGCTGGAAAAATAGGATATCCCCTTGTGGAATAAAGAAATTAAACCTTTATACCATATACAACAATCAACTAAAAATGTATTAAAGATTTTAGCATGAATCCTGAAACTAGAAAACAGGGAAAACATTCATGGTCTTAGCATTGATTTCTTGAATTTTACACAAAAGAACGCAGGTGACAAAAACAGGTAGTATAGAAAGACAGGATTTTATCATACTAAAAAGTTTCTGTACACCAAGGGAAATAACATAGTAGAAGAGACAGCCTGTAGTAGAAGCAAACATTTGCAAATTATTTTAGTCAACTCTGTATTAGTGTAACAAAATACCTGACAGGTTTAAGTTGGACAGTTTATTTTAGCTCACAATTTCAGAGGTTTCAGTCCATCGTCAGCCTGTGGTAGGGAACACGGCATCAAACAAGGCGTTTCACTAGCTTATATTCCTACCAACTGTATAGTAAGGTTCCTTTTCCCCAAACCCTTGCCTGCTTTCATTGTTTTTTTTTTTTTTTTTTTGTATTTTTGCTGATAATCATTCTGACTGGGGTAAGTAGTTTTGATTTGATTAATGGTTAAATATCTTAAACATCTTTTCATACTTCTGTTGAAGTTTCTTTTTTCTATTTTTTTCTTTCTTTCTGTATTTAGGACAGGGTCTACAGGGTCTCACTATGTAAATCAGACTCATAGTGATTCTCCTGTGTTCAACCTCCCAGGTGCTGGGATTATAGGCATGTACCAATACACCCAGTCTCATGTTGAAATTTCCACTTCTTAAAGGTTCTGTAGTTTTCCATAGCAACATGGAGTAGACACCAGACCTTTAAAATACGGATTTTTGGTTGTGCAAAAATAAATAAATGTTATATATTCCTTGAAAGATCTTGTGACTCAGAGATGGGCCTTTGGTGGATGATTGGATCTATACTCATCCCTGGGTTTACCCATTGATGAGTTCAGTACTTTCATATTCCGTTCAGAGATGGGGCCTGGTGAGAAAAGATGTGTCACAGCAGGAGCAACCTGGACAGGTATATTCTTGTCCCCAGCTTCTCCCCTCTCACTCTACTTCCTGGCTGCCATAGTGTAAGCAGATTCTCTTTGCCATGCTCTTTCACCATGCTACTTTGTATTGTTTTGCTTTGTTTACCTTGGAGCTCCCCAACCATGGATCACATCTGCTGGAAACTAGGAATAAGTAAACCTGTCCTCATTTAAGTTGTAGGGGTTGAGTATCCTTTCCCAGAAATGGGATAGTGACTAATACAAGGAGAGACCCAAGCTAGCATGTTTCCTCTATCTTTTTATGTGGCACCCTTTTCCATGTTGTTATATAGCAAGAAAGCTTTCACCAGGTGCTGGCACTACACTCTTGGACTTTCCAGCTACCAACTTTTATTCTTTATAAGTAACCCCATCTCTGATATTCTATAGTAATAGAAAATGGACCAAGGCACATGGCCTTTCTTATGCCTTGGTTCCTTCTTTCTATAATTTGTACATAGTTTTTTTTTTTTTTTTTTAATCATGAAAGTATGTTAAATTTTGTTGAGTGGCCTCTCTTCACTTGTGACGATCATGTGATTTTTGCCCTTCATTCTGTTCACGCAGTGTATCAAATGTACTGATTTGCATGTATTGAAGCACTCTTGCACTCCAAAGATAAATCTCACTTGGTCATGGTGAGTGATGCTTTTAATATATTAAGTTTTGTTTACTATTATTTTTAAAGGATTTTTTCATTTATGTTCACCAGGGGCATTGATGTATAATTTTCTGTTCTAGCGTCTTTGTCTGGTTTTGGTACGTGGGTAATGTTTGCACTGTAAAAGAAGCTTGAAAGTTTTCTTTGTTCCTAAATTTTTTGAAAGAATTTCAAATGTTTGATAAAATTTACCAGTGAAGCCATGGGTTCTTGGGCTTTTCTTTGACAAAAGACTTACTATTACCAATTCAATTCCTTGCTTTTTATTGGCTGTTTAGATTTTCCATGTGTTCATTTTAACAGATTATGCATGTCTCTTACAGTTACTGTTTAACCATAGTCTCTAGTATCCATTTTACTATATACTTTCTCATATATCATAACATCTCTTCTGTGGACCTTACATAGTGACAGCATAACTGAGGAAAAGTTAATAATTTTGATGAGTATTTCATGAAGGAACCAGAATTTATCAAATTCAAGATGACATCGGAACTATTTCATAAAATCAAAGTGAAGTAAACATAGCTCTAGCATGCCTAAGAAATTACCCATCTATACTCATGAAATTCTTTGTGGATCTGATTGTGATTCTAAATAAGTAAGGATACCCCTGCCCCCATTCTTGGGAAGGTAATAGTACTGCCTCAAATGTTACATCCTAGTTCATGTCTGTACACACACACACACACACACACACCTTTGATCTTTTTACCAGCTTTTCTGGATCCTTGTATTCTAAAGTTATTAGAGCTTTCCCAGAGGGAGTATTCTTGCTATACAGAACACCAAGATAACCAGACTTAAAAACATCAGGGCTTCCTCTTGCTTCCTCTTCCCTTCAGCAACAGAAAGGCTAGTTTTTGGTTTTTTTTGTTTTTTGCAGAACTGGGGATTGAGCTCAGGCCTTTGCACTTGCCAGGCAAGTGCTTATTCTACTGAGCTATCTCCCTGGCCCCAAGGCTAGGTCTTAAGCCTAACTTCTAGCCCTGCTACTCTTCCAGGGAAGTCATTATTACTAATTAATAATACAAAACTGTGCTCACTAAGAGTCAGCATCATTTACAGTAATTTACTTATAGTAGTGTCCTATGATCATATTTTCTTATCCTATTTTATAAATTTCAAAGAAACTGGGTTATAGAAAAGTTAAGTGATACTTTAGAATGGTTTTTGTTTAAGGTCTTGCTCTTAACCAGCTTCCTATGCAGTTAAAAATAAAAATAAAAAATCATTTAGCATTTGTTTTTCATCTTACTGATGTCACAGCATTCCAAGGGAATCTTAGCTATTTGTAGACAGTTTCTTTTTTTTTTTCTTTTTGGTTTTCTTTTTTTTGTGGAACCAGGGATTGAACTCAGGCCCATGCGCTTGCCAGACAAGCACTTATTCTGAGCTATCTCCCCAGCCTCCACCAGTTTCTTTTTTTAGTAGATAATAAAAAATTAGGAACAATACAGAATTTCACTAAACTAGATGATAGGAATTCAACAGTAGTTGTTTTATTGCATATTGTTGTCGTCAGATTAGTTGTTCAGATTACCAGATATAAGCATGCAAAATTGGTCAAAAAAAATTAAGCATTAACTGTTCCTTTCAGTAGACCAGTAGAAATCAGCAGTACAATTAGATAATTGTAGACACTTTCAAGACACTTGAGATGAGTTGACCTGAGTGATTTTTAGACCAGCCCATGGGTGTTTGCTCTGTGGTGTTTCATGCTGTTTAAACTGTGAAGAGATTCTTAGTAAGATAGAATTACAACCTGCCACAGAACCTAGGAAAAAAAAAATAATAATAATAAATAAATAAAACAATTCAACCATTCCTAAAATAGTATCTCAGGGCCAGAGGGGAGATAGCTCAGTAGAATAAGTGCTTTCTGGGAAGTACAAGGGCCTGAGTTCAATTAATTCTGCCAAAAAAAAGAAAAGTAGTATCTCCTATTTAAGGATTTCTTACTGAGATATTAAGGTCAACAAAACTGAAACAGTGTTCTGCGGTGTCCCCTATGGCTGTAGTTAGCTTAAGTGTCATCTCTGTAAGGATACTGTCGTATGGTGAAAGGAAAGTCTTTTAAACATTTGTCAATAATTTCATAGATCTTAGGATAGTCATTGTGGCTGATGGAATAGAATGAAGAAAACTTACTTTTTTTGTTTGTTTTTTAAATTTAGTACAGGATCTACTGGGTCTACAGGATCTCACTACAGTGATCAGACTCGTAGTTATTCTCTTGTTTTCAGCTTCCCAAACTCTGGGATTACAGGCATGCACTATCACACCCAGTCTCAATCCGTGGCACACCAGGAATCAAACTCTGGTCCCTGTGTCTGCCTAAGCAGGCTCTTTAATCCACTGAGCTCTCTGGCCAGCCCAAGAAAATTTATTTTCAGAGTAATTATAAAACATGAAATGAAAAAATCCAAGGTAGACATGTTTCATTTCATATTTTCTCCTTCAGACTGCCTTATTATTAATGACTGAATCCATTTCTCTTGTATAGCACATACTAACTGTATCTTTAGTAAGATCCTGTAGCTAATGATTTTCACGTTCTAATTTGTACTGGAACTGAATTTAAAAATTCATTTCCTTGGCTGTTCTCTTTATAATTTGGTGAGTTTTGAAAGTTATTTAGATTACTTTATGTTTGCTTGTTTATATGTCTTAAATCAAATAAAAACATGTAATCCTATCATTTCTTGCCTAATACCTTGTGTTAAGTCTATTTTATACTATATTATCTTTTATATTAATTTATTTATATACATATTTTTATATTATTAGTGTTTACTTAGACTAAACTTTTTATAAAGGATCTTCAGTGTTAAATGTGGCTGCTCTTAAATTACATATACTGCCTGGGTCTATTTTAAAATCGTGTTTTTTGTTTTGGATGGAATGAACACAAGACAAGTGTCATAATATTAAGATACTTATGGGATAAATGAGTTTGCCTATAGATACTGTCAAGAAAATATCTGAAGATTTGCAATGAGACATTCTCATGGTCAGACACTACATCCTATTTCTTCAAGATGTTACTCCTGGTTTAATTATCTTATTTCCCTATCTCAGCAAAGTTAATATTAGTCCAGATCCCAAACAGGAATTTTGCTAGTAACCTTTACTGGGCTTTTTCTTGCAGACATTTTAGGGGAGAACTATTGTGCTTCTCTGTCATTGTGTTGTTACATATCTAGTGGTAGAGCGGCCAGACAGGGTAAATTGCCATCTCTGGGGCCATAGAAGCTCAGAGTTCTGAGTAATTGAGAGGATTGGTGGCTGAAGACCATTTACAATGAGGGCCACTTTTTCAGGCTTTGTAGTTGTGCCTTAACTGGTTTTGAAATAAATATGCAAAATAAAACTACATTTTCATCATCTCTCTTGGATCAAAAGTTCTTTTAAAAAATCAACACATATTAGTATCTAAAACTCAGTATTTTAGATTTATTCAGAATTTTGTATTCTTTGTAATATAATGAGAATTTTAATTTGCCAATTTAAAAATCAAATACATATATGGACTGTGACCTGGGTTAACATATTCACATAATCTTTTATTAAAACTACTATAAGTGATCACATGAGGATATAGTAACTTTAGCCTAGTCTTACTTGATACAAAGAGTTATCTTGATAAGAAAAATTTTTTAAATTTATTTCCAGGTTGAGGGTTTTTTCTTTTTAGTTCATATAATTTAAAATCTCATCACATATGAAAAGTTATTTAAGAAAAAAAAAAAAAGAAGCTATTTAAGAAATAGAATGATTTTTTTTTTCCCCTCCATCAAAGCTAAAAATTCTGTTGGGACGCTGGGACCAGGCCTATAATGAAGTGACAGAGCACCTGCCTGGCAAGCACAAGGTCCTGAGTTCTATTCCAGGCGCAAAAATAAATAAAATAAAATATATACTGTACAATGAAACTTATATTAAACTTTTTTTTGTTTGTTTGTTTGTTTGTTTTGCGGAACCAGGAATTGAACCCAGACCCTTGCACTTTCCAGGGAATCAGTTATTTCCACTGAGCCATCTCCCCAGCAAAAGCATTCAACATGCTTTTTTTTTGCAGAACTAGGGATTGAGCTCAGGCCCTTGTGCTTGCCAGGGAATCAATTATTTCCACTGAGCCATCTCTCTGGCCCAAAACTTACATTAAAATTCCAGTTTCCCTTCAACTAATTGTGAGACATGGACCCAAGTTTACAGAACCCTCAGTTTTCTTACCTATAAACTCAATAATATCTAAACTCAAAGGTAAGAATTAAAAGGATTAATTTAAGAAAAAGACCTATTACCATAGCTCAAAGCCTGTATTCAGTTGATCACTATTGAAACTTCAAAATAAGGATCATATAATATAAGATAAGCACCTATTTCCAGCTCTCAAACCCTTTATCCAATTGATCCCAAGATTAACCATTGTATTTTTTTAATTTCTCACTTGAGTATCACAATAGTCCTGTTTCCAGTCCTGTCTACTCTCATTCATTGTGGACATTATCACCCAGTATGTTACTGAATCTCTAACTCTCCTGCTTTGTTAAATTTGTCAGTGACTTTCTGTTGTCTCAAGGGAAAATTCCGTAGTGGGGCATAGTTTGGCTTTCCAAGATGAACCCATGATCTCTAGCTTCACAGCCAATGAAGTCTGCTCTTATATGCCCTCCTCTTAGGACCATTGTGAATGCTTTCATATATCAGAGCAAGATTTGCTGTATCACCTAGGGGACAGGTGTAGGTTAGAACTGCTAAGAATCAGCCATAGTTGTTTCAGCTTTGGTTCTCTTTAAAAATAGCCAAGAAGCAATGCAAAGCATACACACAAGGTGCAGCATGCCAGATGAATGGACTTGATTCTGAGATTCCCTTTGTCACTACAGATTCCAGAGTTCATGGGATTGTGTAGGCCTCATAAATTGAGGAATTTTCCACATCAGAGGAGTCTAGAAGGCTGCTGCCTGTGTAAACAACAAAATTAGTCACCATTATTTAATAGAAACAGTATAAATAACTGCAAAGGTAAACTTCATGATTAAATACACATAGAAGCAGCATGCACCCTTGACACCAAAACCCACCTATGAAGTTCGTTGATTACATGACCAAAGGGATAGCAGAACTTCGAGCCTAGTGGGATGTACACTGTAGGTGGTGGCAGCCTGAAATCATATCATGAAATTAAGATTATTTTTCCAAGGGAATTTAAGAAAATTAAATATATACCTCAAAGGGCACTGACAGTGTGGAGTCCATTACCTATTTTAGTTAAGAAATGCTTAAAACTGACACATACTTTACATTCCCAAAGTTAGGAGTGCAGCTACCTGGCACGAGTAAGGTTAAGTTCTGTGACAAGCAGTGCAAGGTGGGAGTCTAACACCCATATTTATTTTTTGGGTATATTTCTATCAATTATTTATTTTAACTTTATGAATTTTATTATATTTTAAAATATTTAATTAATAGGAAAATAAAAATATTAGATTATTAATATTAGTGTTTATAATAAACATCATTATTTTTTAATCTCAATATTTTTTACACAAGGTAGCTCAGCAGTCTAAAGCGCCTACTTAGGCAAACTTCATCAAGCACGGGACTGCAGTTGGATTCCCAGTCCCACATGCTGTGCCAGTCCCACCCCCCCATGGCAGGCTGAGCCAGCCACAAAAAAAAAAAGAAAAAAATTTATAAAATCTAAAGAGTAACAAGTAAATTCCTATATGAATTAAGGTAAAAATAAAACTCGACAATAAAAAACAACTTTACTTCACTTATGACTCCTAAGGCAGTCTTCACATGTAAAAACAGCATGTTCCAGACATAAGTGTCATTTACAGTGATTTGTTTTCCTGTCTTTTTTGTAGGCCACACTGACATCTCTAGTTTTACTGTTTTATTAGGAGGTTCTTTATTTGTCTGTTTCAGAATTCTTTTGTAGAGTTCTCTAGGCACATACATTTTGTTTTACCTCCATTGTAACTTATCTTTTATCATTCCAGTCCCAATCCTGTAAGAAAATCTCTCCATGATGTATTCCACTTGTTATTTTCCCTATAAAGTATGGTACTATTTATGCCTGACCTGTTTAGGATTGAGTAAAACACAGCTATTGGCCAACACTTCTAGAGACATCATAGTTGCTATTTATCAAGAACATCTACTCTACCTTTTGTTTCGTTGTAAAATGTAATCATTTCTGTGTTCATTTGTGTTGAGGACTCACTATTAATCTGGTATAGAGTCAAGGTGTAACACTAACATTGTCAATATACTTTTTTCTCTCTGCCATATATAAGGCCAATGTTATACCTTTATGAAGTTCAAAATTATATTATACATTTCTATATTGTGAACTTGCAATATTTTGGGGGGAATTTCCACTTTGTTCTTGAGAATAGTTCCTGTGCTAGTGAAATCGAACATTTCTTTTAGCAAAGATAACATCAGTGGATAGCACCAGTCTTTGAATATGACATTCTGGTAATTTTTTGAAATCATTGCAGCAAGTCTGTTCATAGTGTCATTTGCTTTTTTACTGCATGAATAAACAGTGGCCAAGTAGGAAAAATTTCTAAATTCAGGTTTTGTGTGTGTGTGTGTGATACCAGGGATTGAACTCGGGACCCTGCACTTGCCAAGCAAGTTCTAATTCTACTGAGCTATTTCCCTGGTCCTATAAGATATCTTCAGATCTATCAGGGCATATCTTTTTTATACCATTTAGAAGGTTTATTTGACATATATTCCAGAAGTTACCAGGACCAAAAAATGATGCAAGTTGTTTGTCAATTGTTACGCATTTGGATAGTGTATAAATTGCTTGACAATTCGAAACACAGCTTTCAAAAACAGGGCAAATATCTCTACATTGTTGGAGTTTTCTTTCTCTTTCTTAGCAGGTGTTTTTGTTGTTGAAATATAGGTAATTTTGAAGGAAAAAAAAACTTCTTGAATGTCATTGTTGTTCTCAACAATCTCAATGCTACATCCATCACTTCTCCATAAATCCTTTAGGTTCTGAAGATTAGAATGAAGAAGTCCTGCTATATATAACAGACCTTTGAAGGCTTTCAGTTTAGATAGTTCAGTGTCATGATATACATATTTTTGAATATTACTATTGGTGCATATAGAACATTTTACTTGTATTTCACTATTAGTGCATTTCATAGTAGTTGTAAAAACAAATTTCCATATGACATTGTACTGAGCTGGGCTAATTCTAGAAGAAAAATCAAACCAAAACATTTAATAAAACCAATTACAAGTACACGAAAATGTAACAAAGCATAAGGTGTGTAAAACTCACACATTGATAATTTCTCACATGTGCATATACCTCACTATTCATTGACCAAGTAGGCAGAGAGAAAGATTGCTTCCTCTGTTCTCCCAGCACAGTTACTGTGATGGACAGCCAGCTAAAGTCATGCAAAAGGAAGTGTTTCACTGTAAAATTATGATCTGGATGTATTTCACCCAGCCTTACTCACTATACTTATAAATGCTGGGGAGATGGTGAACAGGGAATGGACCAGTGGCTGAGACATCCCCTACTAGAACACAGAGGCCTCAGAGAACAAGACTATGTAAAAAAGTCCTTTAAAGTAAGCAGACATTGTCTGCTTTAACCAATTTTTAAAGTTTGTACATTACATTATTCCTTACATGTGATGGGCAAACTGCTTTAACCCAAACCCAACTGAGAGAACCAGCTGTTCCTCTGTCCTGGAGGTTGAGCATGGGGCTGTCCACTTACTGGCACTTTTGCTATTTGCCTCATTTTAATGGCTCCTACAGGGTCAGGAACAAAAGGTGTCCACTTGGTAGAGACTGCTGGTCCTCCTTCCCCAAGGAGTCAGCCTGAATATAGGATATAGAATATATACCTGTGCAGTCCCACCTTCAAGCTCCAGGAAAACAGTGGAGTATACAGTACAAACAAACTTCATTGTATCCATTCTTTTCCCAGTATGGTCCCTAGATTTCTGAGGCACTTATTTGTGTGAGGAACCACAGAACCGCTAAGGTTAACATCATGGTTAAACTAAAGGGTAGTAGCCGGCACGTAGGCACAACATCCTGAGCTCCTAATGTTCTGCAGTGCCTTGATGATTATTTTCTTTAACATGGGATACAGGAAGCTTTCTCATGAGGTAGACAACCACTGATGGCTTGGAGATCAAAGTCCTGAGCAGCCTTACTCACTTTTTCCCCAAGAACCCAGCCACTGTACCAGCCCCAGAAGTCTGCAGGGCACTGGGTGGTGGACCTTAGCCCATGAGTGCCATGAAGTCCTCAAGCTGTATGGGCCTGTGTGAGTGCCTGAGAAGGCTGGGAGGATGAGTTACTACTGGGAAGTGGGACACAAAGGCCTTTAGGGCTATAACAGGTTTCAAAGCTGTACAGCAATGTTACCTGTTACCCTAAATGCTCTTCCTGCAGCCCTTATTTGAAGTTTCATTGCATTGTTCCAAGCCTAATCAGCCATGACTCTTCATGCTGTTAGCACTTGTCCTCAGCTTCTGAGGTAAAATTCAGATAAAATGAACTATTTTAAAATGTACCATATGGGCCATTTAGTATGTTTATGTTGTTGTGCAACTGTCATCGCTAGCTACAAAATTTTATGAGGATATCTTTTAGCCTAATGCATTATGATTCTGAATGAATGACAAATACATTTCCATCTCTTGATTTTTAAGAACTCTAAGAAATGGCTTGAACTAGATGAGGTGGTACATGATTATAATTCTAGCTACTTAGAAGGCTAAAGCCAGAGGACTGCAACTTCAAAGCCCATCTGGAAAATGTAGATTTGTCTCAGAATAAAAAGAGATGGGAATATTGTTCAAGCTTAGAACATTTGCCTAGCATATGCAAAACTGTAGGTTCAATACCTAGCACTGGTAATCCCAAAGCCAAACTCATTAAGACCTAGAAAATGCTCCATGCTTTGTTAACAATTAGATGAGTTCCAAAGAAAAAGTGAGATATAAAGGCTATTCTTTGTTTAAGTCATTAAAATGGTCAGATTGGTACTATTTTCAAAGAAATTGGTTTCATGTATCTAAAAAAATGCTATCCTATGGGTTATCTCATTTTCACATGACACAGAAACAATCATATATGACATAAAATAGCATGTATTCAAGTTCCAAAAGTAGTCTCACCATCTTTTTTATGTAAAATCTGTCATCTTAATTTTTCATTTTCTCATCCTTCAAATTCTCATTATTCTTCATCTAATTCTTTACTTGGTAGGTATCTCTGGCAGAGCTTCCCCTTTGTCTTTACTCCACAATTCTGGATTGCTTATTTTTCCTGTCTGGTACTAGAAGCATACAAAGCATTCCCTCTTGTACTTACCTGTTTGTCATGTAGTTGACCTGTTCTTAACACCTGACCCCTGAGACCACCAGTATGTCCCAGAACATTAATAGGCAAAGTGGCAGATGTGTTCCTATCATGTGGAAAATTGCGTATGGCATACATCTTGGTATGCCTTCAGGAATGTGAGGCCATTCGGCAAGCACATATGAGTATCAGGAGGAAATATTGGGAGTCATTGAGTCAGAGTATAGGCAACTTAAGCCTTCTTTCTCTTTTCTCCCATATATAATACTACAGTATTTGACCTAGGCACTCAATACATATGAAAACACTCACAGGAATAACTTAGACCTTTTGCTGTATAAAAAGTTATACATTACAGAATTTAGAATATCGGATAGGAAGAGTGATAGAATGGTGGTACAGTAAAACTATGATATTAGATTTAGCTTCTGTAAGGTCCAGGGTTGAGTCTCCAGCATAAAATAAAACAAAAATAAAAACCTGTGTCTTCCAGAAGGGACATGAGACTGAGGATTCAAAGGCAGAGGCATAAAATTATAATGAAAGGAGACGGTAAAACCAGGATGGGACGAAGCAGGGTCAATTATGAAGCTCTGATATCAGCTGTCACTACCTGCACATTCCCTAAGAGTGGCCCCACAAGCAATGCTGAGCTTCACAGCAGCCAACTCAGAAAGGGAAAACCTTTAGACTACGCTATGAATTAGTTAGCTGAACAACTGTTTGGAGGAATATAACTGCATTTTGTTTTCCAGAAATAAATGTAACCTGATTTTGCTTTTATTCTAAAAAAAGCATTTTTTAAAAATCTACCTTTAAAAAAGTACAGAAATCCATATAATTCCCCTACTAGAGATTACTGACCACATCCCTGAGCTTCTTGGAAGTTGATACAAAAAGGACAACAGTTGGCCACACAAGTATGCTGGTTCATTTCTGTTTCATATAGTCTAAGAACTTGTTACTTTTCCTACACCTTCAACTACACTGAGTCAGTTGTCATTAATGCTTCATAGACCTACTAGAGAAAAATGATAATGAATTTTTAGTACCTTAAATGTTGATATCTGATGTGACTTTCTCCTATGGCTTTATCAATAAATTTGATAAGGGTTTTTTCCTAGACTGCTTCCTCCCACCTGGCAGTTCTAGAGATCCAACCCCAGGACCTGATACATACCAGACAGGTGCCCTACACTGAACAACAGCCCTAGCCTTTTCTATTTTGTACCAGAGTCTTGCTAAGTTGCCTAGGCTAGCCTTGAACTTGTGATACTTTTGCCTCAGCCTCCCAAGTAACTGTGACTACAGGCATGTACTACCATGCCCACCTAAAGTTTTTTTATAGTAGCCTTAAATTATGAGTAGTAGTATCCTACTATGTTTTTAATTCAGTATAAACAGAGTTTCTGAGGGCTAATATGGTATGGTATGATAATAACCAGCTTCTTATATCTAGGAATATATTTGCAGTAGAGACCACAAGATTTCCACCAAGATTTACTTTTTGTTTTTTGTATCTAGTTGAGAGTCTAAGGGTCTCACTATACAGCTAAGTGATTCTCCTGTTTTCAGCCTCCCAAGCCTTGGGATTACAGGTGCACATCACCATGCCCAGTCTCAATCACTGTCTCAGCACACCCTGGGAGTGGGGCTGTCATGGCATGCTGGGGATCAAACCAGGCCAACATTTACTTTCTTCTTTCTGAACACAATTAGAGTACATTTACCAGATTTCTTTGAAATTGTATCGCTGTAGGCCTCAGTTTTCTGCAGTATATTGTAAGTAGGAGTGGTGTGAATCACTTCCTGGCTGAGCCCATGAAAGTCTTCATAACATACTTCTCAGGGATCCTTCCTCTCCTAGCTCAATAAAATCGTGCTCAGGAAAACCCTCATGAATAAGCCACCATCCTCGTTCTTGGTTCCTTGACTATGTGGAAAGAGCTATACGGCACACCTGCCATCCAGCCAGATCTGCTCACATGAGAGTGACTGTGTTCATTATTATTTTAGCTACTTCATTTTTAAAGTCTATTTGTTGCTGCAGTTTAGATGATCCTAAATAACACAATATTTTGTAGTAAATGTAACTGACCAGAAATTAAGCTCGATTCAAGTGCCCAGTATCCTCAGTATGTAGCATCTGTCTGTGACTTGGTTCTGAAACTGTTTCATCCATAGATAGCTTTGTCCCACATCACAGGATACTGCTCACAGCAGTTGAAGGACTATTTGTAATCATAGAAGTTGAAAACTGTCTCTCTGGAAGCTGCAGTAGCAGTTGTAAAAAAAAAAAAAAAATTCTGATGCCCAGCAGTCATTTTATTCTGTCCTTTAATTTTGTCTTTTTTTGGCGGGGGGAGGGGATGGTGGTGAAAGGGATGGAATACTCAGATATTTGCAGTATTGCTGTGTTTCAGCATTCTGTTTCTTTTTACCTTGTATACTGGGCCCAAAGGCCCAGCATTTTTATATGTTTTTATAGTATAGCAATTTTCTTACCTACAAATTAGTTGAATTCCAAAGTTGCATATAAGCAGCTTAAATTCACCACATCTTACCATATAGACTATATTATAAATTATAGTTCAGTTTTCAGAATAATTCACCAATCCTATTCAGTCTATATTTTTATATGAATAGCACATTTGCAGAATGTATTGGTTAACAATGAAACTAGAGATGCAATAACCCCATTTTTTAAAAGGAGAAAAATATGTATGAATACAATTTTGATTGGGGCTTGATTCAGTTCAAATCAAAAACAAACAAAAAAAATTCCAAATTACGCATTTTTTCTGAAAGATAAAGAAGCAGATGCTGAAATTTTGAATTTTCTGGTTCTTTTACTAGTGAACAGACCCTGCTCTTTTCCTAGAACAGGAAGATGTTCTGTGATGCGAAGCAAAGGGAAGATGTAGAAAGTACACACAAACTGATTTTAAAATGAGTTGCAAAAAAAAAAAAAAAAAAAAAAATCAGAAAAAGAAAGGAAGAGGCACTGCTAAGCTGATTAGTTGTGTATTTTATTTTGTAGTAAAGAGGATTATGTGTCCATATGAAAATTAGACACAATTAAAAATACAACCTTTCCCTGCCCATAAAATTTTCATTGGGATTCATTTCCCTCAATTAGAAAAATTAAGATTGTTGTGAGATTCAAAGAAAATAAAAAGAATGCCCATTATAACAGTATACGTAATTGTTTACCAATAGATATAACCCTATGCTTCTCTTATGTGCATCATATAAACATTATTAATGATCCATATTAGCATAAAATTATATGTTGCTAAAATAAATGAAATTTTATATCTTTTAACCCTGTAAACTTATAATGAAGAAGTCAAAGTAGGAAAAAGTATTACGCTTTATTTAAAATAAAAAAATATTTTTAAAGAATATATAAAGCCTTATGAAGTACTCTGTGGTCATTCAATATATGTATACAATATGTCTTAATCAAATCAGAATGTTTCCAATTTTTTGTTTTGGAAATTGCATGCTCTTGCAGTCATAAGAATAAAGAATGTTTTAAGTCTCTTTTTATTCTTTTTTTTTCTTTTTATTCTTTTATCAGTCATAATTTTGCTATGTATTGCCAGTGCCCCCTTTCCATAGAGGGAATGGCTACCATTAATATGCTCTTTATTTTTAGAGATTTCCCATGTTACAGTTATATTACTTTGTTGGACACCTTATTACAAAGGCTTGCTCTAAAGACTATAGTCTTTATGAATCTCCGTAAAAAGGTAGATAAAAGTAAGAAGATGAGTCATCTTTTTTGGAACCTTGCAAAGCAAAGTGGAACTAGCCAGTCCCTTTCATACTAACCCAGGTTACGTTTTGGTGAAATTGTAGTGTCTTTTAATCAATAAAATGGAGTGGAGAACCAAGGTATATTTTGTGATTCAATTTTGTTAGTTACTAACAAATGTAAGGTTTTATTGTGTGCTCTCTATGACTTGCTCTTGATGAAGTTTTGTTTACTGTCTTTACTTTCACTGCTTCTGACTTCCTCAAACTCTTCTCCTTCAAGTACCTCCAGTTGTCAGAGACTGGAGAAAGTATTGCGAATATCTCTCTAGCAAAGGCTTGCTTCTGAAGGACAAGTGAAAGAGTTGTTTGCCTATTGCTGTTCAGTGTCCTTTTCCTCTTCCCAAGGACTACTCCAAAAAGAATGGTTTCTCCTAGAACTTATCCTGCCTACACACTGAAAACAAGTTTTAAGTCACATTCCACTCTTAAAGCACAGAGCACAACTGAAGGAAGGCATATGTCTCTGTGTGAAACTGTAGGAAAAACCTTGTGTTCTTTCTACCAGTTCCTTAGGAGTTTGTGACAGATTGTTGCTTGATTAACTAAATGGAGAATGGTACAGTCAAAAGCAGATAGATGACTATCTTTCTGTCCATCACAAGGATTTTGTTTAGGGAGCTGATATATGTTAGTGTATGGAATTTCAAGTCTCAAATGTATGAAACTTCAACTAAATCAGTTACTTTCACAAGTCGCAGAGCCTTAGGAATGTGAGGAGGTGCCCTCCAGGGAAAGGAAGGAGAAAAAACTGAGTTGAAACTTTATTGAAGATATTTTAAGGAAAAAAGTTTGAAAATTACTAATATCTCAGCGTCTTACTGAACCCAATTTTATCTGACTCTCAAACACTAGTATAGTTCCTCTTATGGTGATATCTGTCCCATTTCATTAATTGATTATGTTTTTTTTCTGTATCAGAATAGATTTGTTTATTAATAATAAGTAGTGCCTGGCAGTTAACTAAATTAATGAAGGGTAGCCATAATTTCATGGATTAATAAGTAAATACTTGGTTTTTTTTTTTTTTGTCTTTTTGAGACAGGGTCTCACTATGCAGTTCAGGCTGGCCTTAAGCTCACTTTGTAGCTCAGGCTGGTCTCAAACTCACAACAATCCTCCTGCCTTAGCCTCCCAAGTGCTGGGATTACAGGCTTGCGCCACCATGCCCAGCTAAATAAATGCATTTTTAAAAAATTAGACTAATGTACCACTAAATATGTTTTATTTGTTTTCATAAACTGTTCATAGTTTTAAAATGCTTGGCTGGGGAGATAGCTCAGCAGTCTAAGCACCTGCCTTGCAAGTGCTAGGACCCAGGTTCAATCCCCAGTACTGATGTCGCACCAGCACTGGAACCTGGGCACGCAGTGCCAGCCACTGACTCCAGGTCTGCTGGCTCATGCCCATACTCCCAGCACTGGAGAGGCTGAGACAGTTAAATGTTAACTACATTTAACATAAATGTATTTTTTTGTTGTTTGTTTGTTTTTATCTCATTTTTTAAAATTTTATTTTATTGAGAAACAAATAGCAATGAGGCAGTTTCAAAACTGATTAACAGGACAGTTTCAATAATTAATACGTTGTACATTGTTATCTTCTTAGCATTTAACATAAGCGTAGTAAATGTTCAAATATTTCAGGTGAATCACTGCAAGTCTGAGACCCTGTACCAAATAATTAAATAAAAGTTTGTTTTAAAAATGCTCTTATAATCTTGTGAATTGGTTCCATTGGCTAGTAGTACAGTCTTTGATTCTTATGATATTTCTATAAAGCTTTCAGTTGAGAAATCTACTTCTGTGGGTCTAGAAATAGATCAGCTGCCATATCTGCATGTTTCAAATCCAAAAGTAAAGTTTAAGTTAGGCCCACCTTTTACAGATGTCATAATTTTATAATTCTCTATACATCCTAGTAATATTTGCTAGTTTATTAAATTTTTATTTTTATATATATCTCCTTAGGGCACAAAATGTTCAATTTAGACTTCAAAATGAAAATCAAATTTATTATACTGGTTTATACCTCACTGTGAATGTTCACTAATTGTAAGAGGAGAAAATATTTCACTACTAGAGGAATATTTCTATATTTCTATTTGTTTACTTTAGTTAGTAAATGTCATTTTAAAATGAAGATTTTCAATCATAGTAATAAATGTAGTAAATGTTCAAATCTTTAATTATAAACATACTTTATACATTGAAGAGAGCTTAATTTATAAAATATAGTAAGTAAAGTATTTTCAAAAGTTAATCCTACACCTGAAATGACTGCTGCTTCAGTTTTTCAAAGTGAACATATTATTATACCTATTAAATTACCATGAATTCAATGTTTTGGATTTTTCTTGATGGTTTCCTCCAGGGAAAGGATTTAGTGTACAAATACTACAGTTCTACTTTTTCAGGGGATCAAATATCCTTGACACTTAGAAAATAAATATCATTTTTTTCTTTATTTTAAAAAGCTTACTGTTTTCAATATTTGATTTCCATACTAATAGAGAAAGAGTAAATGAAGTGGATCTTGTACTTTTATTATAAATCATTCCAGATAAGTACTGTAGACTATATATTTCTTGGTTGACTAGTACATATTTTTGGAACTTAAATTTTTGTTTGAATATGGTATTATCACGGAATTTTATGTTTGTATGTCTTTTTTCCTTCTTTGAGACAAAATCTTGCCATGTAGTTCCTTGACCTCATAAGTCTTAGGCTGGGCTCAAATTCATAGTAATCCTCCTGCTTCAGCCTCCCAAGTCCTGGGATTATAGGCATGCTACCACATCTGGCTATTGGGTAGCATTTTTATTAGCAGTAAATAGGAAAGTTTGTGTGTGACTAAAAACACAAATTTACAATAGGCTCATTTTTTTTTTTCATGAGCAGAATGTATTTACTGGAGGGAGAAAAATGCTCCTGTCTGAGAGAGGGACAGAAGGGCTCCCCCAGCGGGTGGTCCCCAGGAAGCTCTCTTCTAGAGACTTTTATAAAGGAACACCATTTGGTGAAGCAGATCTAATGTGGTAGAAAACATGGGAACTCCTCATGCTTAGGTGGGCATGAGGGTCTGAAAAAAGTATGGTCAACCAATGAAATTGCAAGCACCATTGCTCAGGTAAAATTGAATAAATTGGAATCAAATAGGGAAGCAACTCACATAGCAAGGGAACATGAATATGGAACAGGGTCTCTTCTGTTGAGGGTGGATTAGTGACTCATTTGGGCTCCTTTTTTTTTTTTTTTTTTTTTTTTGCAGAACGGGGGATTGAACTCAGGCCCTTGTGCTTGCCAGGGAAGCACTTATTCTACTGAACATCTCCCTGGCCCCTCATTTGGATTCTTTCAAGGTGCTTGATACTTATTTAGAATATCAATCCCTGATGGCCATTCCTAGGGAAGTATGTGGCTGCATTTGTTTACTCTTTTGTTTTGAGGTCTGGCCCACAGTGGGAGTGTCTGTCTCTTCCAAAGTTGCAAAGTCACCTTGTCTTCTTGTCTTTTTGAGGGCCTGGCCCTGCCTGACCACCTATAATATTTGTATCTAATTCAGCTGCCTACAACAGGAGCACTGGCTGGGTAACTAACTACTGACACATCTGCGTGAGCCTATCAAATGTCTAATAGGCTTTCTCCTTATATTGGCACTTAACGTGGGTACCCTTGGGCTGAGAACCAAAGACCCATGATCTTATCAGTCTGAAATTTTCTCTGATTCCATTATGAACACTTTTTTTTTTTCCCCTTCTAACAGCTTTGGACATTTTTTCTTGAAATGCCCCTTCTCTATGTCTGGATTTAGGGAAGCATAACATTTTCCCTGTTTCCTGATGGCCTTTTGTTCCTGTGGGCTGCTAGTATTGTTGTAGGCAGCTGAATTAGAAATATTATAGGTAGTCAGACAGGGCCAGGTCCTCAAGAAGACAAGGTGACTTTGCAATTTGGAGGAGACAGACACTCCCTAAAATCCATTCTTTGGTTTTAGAGAATACCTCAAGATCAAGACAAAAGAGGAAGCACATCTAAGTACTCCTTGGGATGGGCATTAGGGATTGATACTCTAAACAGGCATTAATCACCTTGAAAGAGCCCAAAGGAGTCACTAACCCATCCCCCAATAGGAAGAGATCCTGTCCTATATTCATGCCCCCTTGCTTCATGACTTGCTTCCCCATTTGGTCCTGGACTCAATCAATTTTACCTGAGCAGTGGTGCTTGTAATCTCATTGGTTGACCATAGTTTTGTCCTACCTCATGCTCACCTGAGTTCCCATGTCTTCACCACCTTAGAGTCACCTCACCATATGATTTTCCTCTGTAACAGTCCCTGAAAGAGATAGCTTTCCTGGGAAAACCACTGGGGCCCCCCCTCCTGTCCTTTTCTCAAACAGGAGCTTTCTTTCCCTCAATAAATAAATTCTGTTCAGAACCTCCATTTGTTCCTAAAATTCATTCTTTGGTTTTAGAGAACATGAACTTGTCCAGGTACCTTTTCGATTGGGAGAGCAGTTTTTCTCCATGTGTCATTTGGAGATTTCCTTGTATCAGTATCACTATTTTTATTTTCTGTCTATAGTTGTATTTTGTATACTTTCTACTATGAAACACCTCAACTCAAATCTATTCTTGTAAACCTTTTTAACTTCTGCAGCTCTTGTCAGATACCTGGGGCCCACAGATCAAGGTATAACTTTTTGGTTTTAAGGCCTCCTGCAGGCAGCCTTGCCCAAGGAATGTGAAGGCAGCTTCTCCTGTTTCCTGAGCTATGATTAGACTGATAGAGGCAGGAAACCCCAAGAAGGCTCATCTCACCTGGGCTGTATCTCTATAGACAAAATCTGGTGGATCTCAGTAAAAATAATCTAAAAGTAATCGAGCATATTTGCTATAGGTTTTACCGGTATGCTTACCTGGGTTTTGGTATCTTCTGAGAAACAACAGATTTTCTGAGAGATTAGAACATGTATAGTCAAAGCATGAGCACTTGAGCTAACCCAGTGGCTTTTAGAACCCCTTATTCATGGAGTCTGAGGGTTTGTTATAAGTCCTTCTTGCTTTAGTGAAGAGAGGTCACACCTGACTATAAACATGAAATGCCTGAGTTATAATAGAAATCAGCCAGGCAAACTTATACATCATCATGAAATACACAGCATTCAGTCAGATTAAACCAATGTCTCATTTAGGGGTGTGTGTGTGTGTGTGTGTGTGTGTGTGTGTGTGTGTGTGTGTGTTCCTACACATTTATTTTTTAATTGCCGGTAACTATTAACCCAAGGCATTCACCCCATGAGCCCTATCGGGCTCACTATCAGGCATCAGAGGGTGGGGGTGGTGCAGTTGGTAGGTGAAGGTTAACAGTAATCAGTTTGGGGAGTTTGTTTTTAGAAGGTGGCTTTACAAGCCTATACCATGCCTAATGTTTTCCATGGCATCTCTATTTTATAGGATTGCTAGTGAAATACAACCCCCCAATTTTACCCTTATTTTTTTAAAAACCTGGCCTTAAAATTACCTTTGATGTCAGCCATACAGATGAACAATGTGACAAACATATACTGCAAGGGGAGTACAGGATTTGACAAAGGTCTGTCTCACAAAACACCTAGCTTCCATCCATGTCCGCCTCCATCCATGATTTTTTCTCTCCATGAAATCACACTCCACATTTGCAATGCATCAGTAAACGAAACTAAAATCATAATAAGCTTAAGGGACACCAAAGGAAGAAAGCTCAGTCCTAGAGGAATGACTTGGCCAATAAAACAACAGCAAGAAGAAGCACCACAGCAACTGACCTGGAAATGCAGCCAGGCCCCAATCAGGCATGCCTGTGTATACAGTTTGGCCTTACAAAATCCACTGTATATGCTCAGCCCACCTGATGAGCGCTTCATCTACAAATGATTTTTCCTTGATGGATGTGCAAGTGAAACAATGTTCTGATCCTGCTTCAGTAACAGCATGTCGATCATGCTCCCTTGCAATGAAAAGCCTCCCTTTCCTAATTGCTGATGCTCTTTAAAAGCAGCAGCAGTTAGTTCTTCAGCCCACAGGATTTTCTCGGGGGACAGGAATGAACAGCTCCTGGACCACGGCAATCTCAATTGGGTGGATCACTTGCTTACCGGTGAAGCCCATGGCAGCAACCTCTCTCTACTGTCTATGCAGCCCCTCTTCATCCTGAAAGTCAATGTACACCAGGTCTGTGGCTTGTAAGTCAAAGGCCTTGACCATGACAACAATCTTTTGTCAGGCGTAGAGGATGTCCTGCGTTTCTTTACTACTTGTTGCACCTATGCTGGCTCGAAAATCTTCTCCAAAAACAACGGCATCTAGGAAAAGACCCACTTGAGGCCCGATCTTCAGGGTTTCTTCACACACAGCCTTAAAATTGAACAAACCCATTGCAGTTTCCACAAAAGGGATTAAATTCATTGGTTGTTCAGGCTTTCAGCCTTTGAAGTAGAATGAAAATTTGCCTGCAAGCCATCAGATTTCTTCAGGACTTTCCACCTTGGTGAGCATCAGGCTGGTAGGGAGAACCTGGGACTGCAGGATGGTGGCCAGATCTTCCTCGGCCAGGCCGCTGGACACCGAGCTAACCCACACACGTTTCAGCTGGGCCCAGGTCCAAGTCTTCAAGGGCTTTTACTGTTGTCAATCGAGCTTCATTCTTTTTGTTCATAGCCACACTGTCTTCACACTCCAGCACCACACAGTCTACATCTAGGGAGGGAATCTTCATTATTTTCTTTTCATCATTCCCAGATACATACAGTACTGTCCTCTGAGGAATATACTTGTGATTGCATGAAGAATTGTAGCTATGCCTGGGGTCATCAGTGGCCAGAGATGGCTTCCTGCCTCCTTGTGCAATTCCTGAGCCTGGCTTGCAAAGGCCATCTTAATCCCCTATTTAGTTTTGCATATGGCCCCCATTGTAAATAAGGGGCACTGCGGAGGGATTTTTCCTTTTAATGCTGTGGCTCTGAGGTTTATGTTCTAAAGACAGGGCCTGGCTCTATCTATAGGCCCAAAGCCATTGGACACTGTGTGGCCATTGTCTTTAGAACTTTTTTTATGTTGACAGGATTTTATCTGTCCTTGGGGACCTGTTTTAACTAGTGAAATACCTTTTAAATCTTATACATGAAAGCAATGTATTATATTTGTAAAAATTAGTCTCAGTTTAATTTTGATTAGTTAGCAGCTGGAATATAGTGCAGTATCTCAGTTACAGCTAAAGCAACATGTCTTCTAAAGTTTGTTTCTATTGAGGTACAGTAACTGGAAGGAAAGTCAGGGTTGGAGAATGACAAAGAGATCTATGACAATGTCCATCTATAAGCTGGATTTCTTTTAGTCATGATTACTCAGGACTCCTCTGTGGACATGACAGGTAGAGATAAAAGTCTGGCTGGAAGGAGGAGGCAGGCCCGGGGCCCTTCAGTCCTACTGGACCATGTAGGAAACTGAGTCTGAGCTCTGGGGCCTCCACCTCAGAGTGCAGTCTCACTTATAATGGCTGCTTTGTCAGTAAGGGCATGGCTTGTGGGCCTCTTAAGGCAGTCCCTCTTATGATGGCCTGGCTTCTGATAGCAATAGCAGATGAACCTCATCAGCAGATGAACCTCATTGTCATTGGACTCTTCTTGGAGCCCAGGCAATCAGACTTAGGTCTGTTTTGAGACTTCAACAGAGGCAACCATTTTTTCTCTCTGCTTTCTCTCCCTGGTTCTTTCCTGTTCCTGATCATAGGACATGAAAGAAGCAGGTTTTACTAAAGTATCAAGTTATCTAAATTAAAATCTATCTTTTGTAGCTCTTTTTTAATATCTGGAGCTGATTGAGTAATGAACTTATCTATGAAAGTAACCTGTCCCTTTATTGAATTAGCATCTCAGTAAGTAAGTGCTGCCATTAAACATTCTAAGAAATCAGAGGCATATCTATCTTTTTCCTGATAAACAACTAAAATTTAAAATAACTAGAAGGCTTGATTTTAGTTCTTAGCTCTTCAAGAAAAATGTCTTTTCCAGTCTCCTACTTGGCTGGCTATTAGACCAATGGGGGTCTGACTGCTTGGGCTCCAAGGTAGTTCCACTGGCTATCTCATGGCTGTTTAAATTAGCAATATAATATTTATCTCTATTGAAGCTAGTGAAGCGCTTATTCCACTGAGCTATCTCCCTGGCCCCTGATATTTATTTCTAAATGCAATATCAACTTGTAAGGGCGAGCCAAATAGCTCAGGGGATTAAAGCACCTGCAAGCAGGCGCACTGGCCTGGGGTTCCATCCCTGGACCTGCTGTGCTGGCTCCACCCCTGGGGCATGCTGAGATGGCAATTGAGACTGGGCGTGGTGGTATGAGCCTATGATCCCAGCTCTTGGGAGTCTGTAAACAGGTGGATCACTAGGAGTCTGATCTAATAGTGAGACCCTGAACACCATATAGACTCGTCCCTAAAAACACAAAAGAACACACACACAAACATACATATATATATATATATATATATATATACTTGTAATGCTGCCTGTCTTCATAGAAGTCAAAGCTTGGTTTAAAATTAACATTACTTCCAGCCGGGCGTGGTAGCAGAGGCCTGTAATCCCAGCACTCGGGAGGCTGAGGCAGGAGGATTGTTGTGAGTTCCAGACCAGCCTGAGCTACTGAGCTTGAGGCCAGCCTGAACTGCATAGTGAGACCCTGTCTCAAAAAGACAAAAAATTAAATTAAATTAAATTAACATTATTTCTTCTCAATCTAGTTCATAAGTCTGAGTAAATCTTTTAAAGACATCAATGTACTTGATCAAAGACTACAGTTGTTCTGGAAGCCCACCCTTTAAAAAGGCAAAAAAGGGAAACCTTGCTTTTCGTAATGGTGGATGAGACTGTGATTGAGGCTATCTTGTCCTCAGGCAGCAAAGGTTAAGGAGGAGCAACCTTAGGCTCCAGGACAGTGAATGCCAGAGGTACCTGAATTGCTTTGATCTGCTGTAGTTCACATCTACATTTTAAAACTTAAATAGCAGTAACCTTCTTAATGCAAACAAAATCTGAACATAGGACATTTTTCACCATTTTGCTTTATTCAGAATCTTTCTAGTTGTAAAATAGTGTCATAATTGATACTTTCCTCTGTATTCCATTTGGATTAAACCTCTTTTTCAGCATGTGAGGATCAAACATCTTCTGGTACCTAATGAAGCATTCTCAAGGAGTAAGAAACTTTGACTGTGAGATAACCTAGATTTCAATAGAAATTACCTTTATGGGGATCCCCACCTTTTTTCTAATTGATTCCTCCACCCAGGCATTCCTTGAGTAGCACTCTCCAGAGCAGGTAGATGTCCCTGTTGGAGAGAAGGGAGACAGGATCCCACTGGCCTAGCCACTGTTGAACTGATGCATGATTCCTATCTCCTGAAACATCTCACAAACCCTTCACTTACTCTTATTGAATATTTGTAAGTTACAGTTGGTCTGGTGACCAGAATGTATGCAGAAAGAAGCATAACCATTGTATAAAAGGGTCGATTTGAAGTGAGCACTTTTCAGGCTACAAAGGTCTCTTCTAGAGATAGATAGAACCATTGACTGGAAGGACTTGGCCCTGTGCACTGAGCCAAGACTCCCGACACTTGTGTTTTCCATCTAATTACCTAGGTAAACATTTGCAGCAACTGGACAAGATTTAAATTTGAAGCTCGCAGATCAAATATGTTTTATTACCTAGCATTACATTTTACATGTTGGTAAAAACACATGTAAGGCTGTCCAAAACAATCTCTTTTTTTACTCTGTAAAGCAGAGATTAAATCATTTCCCCTAATAGTCACTGTAGAATGTAAACTATTGAAAGCTGTTGCAGCCTAATTTCTAAAGGAGTGACTCATTGAGTTGTTCTACTGAAAAGCTCAGGTAGAATTCCTACTTTACTGGAAGAAAGAGAAAAAAAAGTACAATAGGTAATTGGCGATCTTTCAGTGGTTAAGAGCCAGTTTTCACCAAGTACTTCTGGGTATCCTCCAGAGAGTAGCCCTGGGCATGACCCCTCAGGTATTCTCAGTTTCTATTGGCCCACACAACCAGAGATCAGTCTCCAGAAAGGAATCCAGCTGTCTCTCTGGTAACATCCTATCAGCCATTGGCTTCAATGGGGATTCACCAAAGAACAGCTAGGGAAACCTGTCATCTGCTTCAAAGAGTCACAGCTGCTCTGTGAGCATTTACTAGCTGGCAGAGTAACCACTGTTTGTCCAAGTTCTATAAAAGATAGCTAAAAGCCTGAACAAGATTACATAGCACTTTACAGTAAAGGCTTTAAAGTCTAAATCTTAGCTCTTATGCACCTAAATAATTAGACCTAGGAGAAAAGGTTGAGATCCTCCCTTATACTCAATGTGTTTTGGTCCCACAAACGTACTGCTTTTGGAGATAGCTCCTTCTGGTGTCACCTAGGAGTCGGTTCTCTCCACTGTGTCTCAGGCTTAGTCTCCCAAAGGATACCTGCTGAGAGCACTAAGCCAGGACATGGTTTTTAGCATTACATGGATGGATGCAATTCTCTTTGTCTAGCATTACATTTTGCGTGTTGGTAAAAACACATTAAGACTGACAAAAACAATCTTTTTTTTTTCACTTTTAAATGTGTAAAGCACAGATTAAATCATTTCCCCTAATAGTCACTGTCGAATGTAAATAGTTACTTAGCATTACATGGATGGGCGTAGTTCTCTTTGTCTCCCCTGACCCAGAGACAGGCTATGTGTCCTTTTTAAAAAATGACTTCCCTGCCTTCAGCATTTATAAACGCTCATTTTCTAAGGGCTTGACTTAGTTGGAACAGTCTACAGAGTTTTTCTAATTTTACATGCCTCTAAAAAGGAAAGTACGAAGAGATAGGAAAATTAGGAGTAAAGTCAGAGAAGGAGACTGAAACATAGCAGGCATGACATTTCCTGTAGCATGTAGAGAGGTATCAGAGCTAGTCTGTCCCAGTGAAACCTGTCCTCCAAGTCTTTAAGAACAATTGTCAACCTAATGTCACTTAGTTGGCTAAAGGAGTCCTGTGTTTCATATATAGGCATATAGATTTTTTAAGTCTGAGCTAGGCTTAAAAAGTCCCATTTTATAAAAGTTTACATAACATCCACTAGGAGGCTTTATAACTTTACTTTCTCTAATGCTATTGTCTAAAGTCAAGCAAGGACTATCAGTACATTTAGTAACTAGTTCAAATGCTACATATACAAGTACACAACAGTCATAAAATATCCCATTAAAGAAATATCATAACCTTGTAACATTTCCACATTTTAACTTGGATTTACCAACAACATTTTGACCAGCATTTTAACAAAACCACGTAAGAGACAAAACATAAGCAATTTTAAGCAGGTTTGACAGAACTATATAAAAACTGTATGAGGCAAAGTATGAACAATTATGAACAGTGGGCAAAGACATAACATTTGAAGCATAAAAATTTGTTACCTAAATGAGTCCCAATCCAGAATTTATTTAAGAAAAGCAAACTCAACTCATTGAGATCCAGTGATCTCAATGGGAACCTCCAAATGATACAAGGAGACAAAATGATCTCAGTGGATGACCTCCAAAGGATAGAGGGAGAAAAAAATGAAACTCCCAAGCTGAAAGGTACCTGGGACAAATTCATGTTCTCTAAAACCAAAGAATGAATTTTAGGAACAAACAGAAGTATGAGCAAAATATTTTTAGTGGAGGAAAAGAAAGCTCCTGTCCAAAAGAGGGACAGGATGAAAGCCCCAAGCAGGTGGTCCCCCTCATTTTTTTTCTTAAACTATGATACTGTTCATATGTGGATTCAGACCTAAATTTTACAAATGTTATGTAATGTAATGTCTTTTTAAAAATCAGTGATCAAGTTTAAAGCATACTAATATGCTATTAACTAGTCACAAAACATTTCCACCAGTACAAGAAATATGTAGCTTGAATGTTTTTGCTTTTGTTTTGTTTTGCTTTTGCTGTCTTTCTGGATGTAGTTTGAGACTGTTTGGAGCCTAAAGGCTAAGACATTATGTATGGCATTTCAGAACAACTGAACATTTTGATATATCTGATTTTCTACCATAAAACATGCTGTGGTTCCTTATGATAAACCTGTAACTATAGAGACTCTAGTATGATTTTTGTCTAATCCATTGAATTAGCTGACAGTTTTAAAGATTCTAACGGCTTACCTAAGGCCTCTTTAATTGCTTTGTAAAAAAGACTTTTACCTGCTGAGATAGTCTTCCATAATTATATAAATATATGTAGAATAAGTAAAATTATAAAATTGTCATTTTTTCAAGCAAGAATGCCCTATTTAATTGCCATGAGAAAATAATATTTTATGACAGTTATTAATAAAAAGTTTTTAATTGGGTATCTGTAGTGATATTGTATACAAACTTTGCAAATGCTAATTTTAAATCTTTAAGCAAAAAGAGCTTATGGTTGGGAGTTGGAGAAACGGCTTCAGTTCAAATGCCAGTTTTAATACTACTTCATTCAGCTATGTATATTTGGATAAGTTAATCATTCTAGGCCTCTTTTTGTTCATCTGCAAAAGGATTTTTTACTGATGAGAGATAAACTAAACATTGCCTAGAACATAGCAGTGTCTTAATAAATAGAAGCTGCATCTGAGTTTTATCAAATTAGGCTTTAAATCATATGTAAAAGTGACTTTCAGTGTAACAATCCCTGATTTAGTACCCATAATTGATGTCCATTTTACTTACAGTGCTTCAGAGTAACAGTTTAAAAATGTATATCTAACATACGTAGTTGTGCTTCTGGCTTTTAGTATCCCTTGCTTTCTTCTGTTATGCCTTTATGCTTCCCAGCTTCCTTTCCATTGCAGAATTCAGTCCTTTTTTTTTTTTTTTTTTTTGCGGAACCGGGGATTGAACTCAGGCCCTTGCACTTGCCAGGAAGGGCTTCTTCCACTGAACCATCTCCCCGGCCCCTTCAGTCCTTTATATTTAGCATTATCACCTCCCTACACAGCTTGCAGCCCCTGTGATAAAAGACCAGAAGCCCCTCAGTACGAGTCTTATTTTGGCCATTCCACCTCTTTTTCATCACCATCTCTCTAAGCCTACAGCTCCAGTCAAACATGAAAAGCCTGAAACTTCCTAATTTACCTGGAGACAATTCTCAGCCCAGCCTGCCTTTCCTGCCCAAATCACCTCCAGCTTGCACTTGTTTCTCATGCTGCTGCACAAGTGGGAAATGCTGGGCTGAATGTAGACAAGTGGTTGAAAATCCTTACCAGGGATCACATGTGCTTGTGGATCACAGCCTCTGCCTTTGATCTGATACTAGTTGAAGATCTCTTCTCCACTATGATAGGCAAAACCTCTGGAATTTAAAGATTGAAGACTACCCAGATATCTGTCCTGGCATATGGAGAGCAGTGCTCCTGGGAGAGTGAGGCCTCACAAGTGCTCTCATTCTTCAGGAGTACTGGTGTCTCTTGCCACACACCTGTCAGTGGTCTAACTTACCTACATGGTCACTAGAACCCTAGGAAGGTACTAATTTGTAGATAATAATTCTTACCCCATCATTTCTAATATATGTCTTGTTCAACTTTTTAATATCTATTTATTTTTTAAAATTTTGTAGGCTGAGCTCCAACTCATGATCCTCTTGCCTCAAGCTCCCATTGTATACCTTGCAATTTTTATTTTTTCTGTTGTAAAAATAATGTGGGGTATTGAGCCTATGTTCTTGTTTAACTTGTAAATATATAAGGATATCTTGTATGTAGAGGAAAGGAAAAATTATTTCTAAATAACAGCAAAAGATAATACTCTAGTTAATCACACATACTACACCCCCATGCCTTCTTGGAGAGTAAAACCAGGGCTTTGCACTACATGTGCACTAGGCAAACACTGTACCACTGAGATACAGCCCAAGCCCCATTAATAATTCTTATAATTCTTTATTACAATGATTAAAAAGTGATCATTTTTTTTCCAACCCTGGGGCAGGCAGTTTGCTTTACAACATAAGGGGGAATGAGTTGCTAGCTGCTGCCCTTCCCTTTGCTCTTGCTCTTTGCCACTGGCATGAAAGGTTACTCTTTGTCATGTGCCACTCTGCCTTGGAGCCAGCTGAGTATGGACAGAAACCTCCAGTAGCTGTGAGCTAAATAAACCTTTCCTTACTTCATTTTGAATGTCAGGTATTTGTGTTAGCAACGAGAAAAGAGTAACCGAGACAAGGAATTTCTAAGTCCTTTTACTATTTTCCACTAATGTGTGTGTGTGTGTGTGTGTGTGTGTGTCTGTCTGTCTGTCTGTCTGTCTCTGTTTACTGGTAGTGTTGCTTTTAATCACTGTACTTTCTGATATAACTTGAAATCAGAACCACAATGCTTCCTGCTTTAATCTTGTTTTCAGGATTGCTATTGCTATTCTGGATCCCTTGAAGTTTCATATATATATTAAGGTTGTTTTTTCTAGTTTGATAAAGAATACTGTTGCTATTTTGACTGAGATTGCCTTATGTATACCAGGTTTTGACAATGTTTGTTTTGCCTATCCAGCTGTGTCTATTGAGATGATCTTGTGATTTTTGTCCTTGCATCTGTTAACTTGTGGATGTTGAACCATCCTTCCATCCCTGGGATAGAGTGTACTTGTTCATAATGGGAGGCTGAGGCAGGAGGATTGTTGTGAGTTCGAGACCAGCCTGAGCTACAAAGTGAGCTTAAAGCCAGCCTGAACTGCATAGCGAGACCCTGTCTCAAAAAGACAAAAAAAAAAAAAAACATAATGTGTGATCTTTTTGATGATTTGTTGTGTTGTTTGCTAGTATCTTGCTGAGGTTTTTATGTCTATGTTCATTAAAGAATTTGACTGGTTATTTTGTTTTTTCTTGTCTGGTTTTGGAGTCCAGGTAATGCTAGCATCCTGGAAAGTTTGTAAGTCTATGTGCCCTTTTAATTTTATTAAAAAGTTTGATAAGTATTAGCATTATAGAACTCAGTGATCAATCCATCAGGCCTTTGTCAGCTGGTAGTGATTGATTGGCTTGTTCTATTTTGTATTTTTTACTGCCTCAATCTCATCTGCTATTGAATTAGTCAGAATGTTTATGTCTTCTTGGCTCACTTTTGATAATGCATAGCTGTCTAGAATCTGTCCATTTATCCTAGATTCTTCAATTTATTGGCGTTCAGTTCTTCATAGTAGTTACTATTGATCTCTAGATTTCAACAACGTATGTTCTGATTTTGCCATTTCACTTCTAATCGCACTAATATGAGGTTTTTTTTTTCCTTCTTTTGATAAGTTTGTCTAAGGATTTATTTCATTTGTTCTTTTTGGAATCAACTCAATTCATTTATTTTTTTGTATTCAGTCTCAAAGTCATTAATTTCTACAGTGATCTTTATTATTTTTCTTTACATTTCTTTTATATTTATTTCTTAAAACTGCCCATATAGCAGATTTTTCATGGGTGAAATATGGAACCGAACAGATTCTTTTCTCCACCAAAAAATAACTAAAAATGAGTATATAAGCCACATCTGGACTAATATGATAGTTATTTCTTGTACCTTTCAGCATGTGCTACACATGTAGTCCATAAGGGGTTCATTTTACAAACTCTTCATATGTAAAGTATACTAGCAATAAGATAGAAAATTTAGTAAGTTTATACTGTAATTTTGTGGATTATGGATGGTTTAGTCTTCATAAAGTGTATCATTTGTTATTGGATAATTCAATGCGATTTCTTTCTTTTTTTTAATGTTCTCAATTTGACTTTTATTATCCCTATCACAATATGTAGAGTGTTTAGACAGAAGCTTGGCATCCACTAACTATATGGAAAGATAAACACTAATAATTCATGTGATTCAAAATGGGCAAAAGCAAAAACTAGCTTCCTTTCAAGAAGAAGTTTCAGACCTATGAAAAGATAACAATGCTAATAAAAAGAATTGTATTTACTTAGAAGCATTCAGAATGTTAACAAAACAGTTGTAGCTTTTTTTTATAATTACAGAATGGTATTCAGTTAACAGAACAACAATTATTTCATATAAACTGCATCAAAGACAACTGAAGATGAAAAACTACCATCCCCATATATAACTAATTTGTGTTGTGTACCAACAAAAACCTTCTTTAAATTTCCATACCAGTTCACAACCCCCATACTGTACCAGGCAAGGTTACTGGCAATTGAAAATACCACCAGGACAGGGTTATCTAAAAACACATTCGGTAGTGTGTTAATTATACAAAAAAAGAGACAATGTACAGTTTAAAAACAAATCTTACACAGCCTTAGATTTCAATTTTTTTTTTCTTCAAAAGAAGTGAGTTGTGTACAGGGATGTTATGTTTTATAGACAAAAAAAAATTGTGCTAGAACTAACTCATTCATTATCATCCTCTTCTTCATCCTCATCATCTTCATCTTCTTCCTCCTCTTCATCCTCATCTTCCTCATCCTCCTCCTCTTCCTTCTTTTTCTTGCTATTTCAGCCTTGACGACTCCCTTTTTTGCTGCATCAGGTTTTCCTTTAGCCCAGCAGGCAGCCATGTTGTTTTCAGACTTCTCCTTCAGCTCTGCAGCCTTCTTCTCATATGGCTGCTTGTCATCTGCTGCAGTATTATTCCACATTTCTCTGAGTTTCTTTGCGACATCACCTGTGGAGAGGCCAAGATGTTCTCCTTCGATTTTGGGGTGATTCTCAGAACAGAACAAGAAGGCTGAAGGAGGCCTCTTGGGTGCATTGGAATCCTTGAACTTCTTTCTTGTTTCTCCTTTAGGAGAAATATAAATTTTCATTTGTCTTTCATAAATATCCTTGTCTGCTTTTGCCATGTCTTCACATGTTCCTTTCTCTTTAGCAGACATGGTCTTCTTGCTCTCTGAGTACTTCTTAGAAAACTCTGAGATGTTAACAGAAGCATTTGGGTGCTTCATGTCTTGTGCTATGACATTTTGCCTGTTGGCTTCTTAAGATCTCCTTTGCCCATGTTTACTTGCTTTCCTCAGTGAGGTAGTCACCCAGTGGTCATCCAGCTCTCACTTGTCGCAGCACTGTCTCTATGGAGCTCAATGTACTACATGTGTGATTTCTTTTCTTTTTTTTTATCTTTTTGAGACAGGGTCTCACTATGCAGTTCAGGCTGGCCTTAAGCTCACTTTGTAACAGCTCAGGCTGGTCTGGAACTCACAACAATCCTCCTGCCTCAGCCTCCCCAAGTGCTGGGATCACAAGCCTGTGCCACCACACCTGGCTGTGATTTCTTAACTAAATACCAAATCAAGAAATGTAGGCAATGTGTGGCCCAACTAAAAACAAAAACATCAGATATCTTTACATTAAACATAAAACAATGTATAATAACTACTTCCACGATGCAACAGAGAGAAATACTACTTAGATTTACTTCCTCGTACTAGGTTTAAGGTTGGACTGTTTATTGTACTTCTAGGACCTTGAGCTGCATCACTAGGTTATTTGAATTCACTCTCGTTTTTTTTTTTTTTTTGGTTTTTTTTTTTTGGTTTTTTTGGAGGAACTGGGGATTGAACTCAGGCCTTTGCACTTGCCAGGGAAGCGCTTGTTCCACTGAGCCATCTCCCAGCCCTCCTCACTCTCCTTTTCTAATGTGGGCACTCACAGCAATAAGCTTCCCCCTTAGGAGTCCTTTTATTGTGCCCTGCAGATTCTGATGCGTTGTACTGGCACTGTTTGATTCTATAAATTGATTTGTTTTTTTAATTCTCTAACCCATTGAAAGTATACAGGAGTATGTTATTTAATGTCGGGGTGTTTGCAAAATTTCTGCAAATTCTTTTGTGATTGATTTCTAGTTTCATGGTACTATGATTTCATAATACTCATGGGATAATTTTGATTATATTTAAGCAAGCTTTGTGGACTAATTTGTGGTCTATTTAGAGAAAATTCTGTGTTGAGAAGAATGTGTTTTCTGTTGTTTGGGGGTAAAAAAAAGACTATAGATATCTACTAAATGTATTTTTTAAAGATGTGGTTCATCTCTGGTATTTCTTTGTTGACTTTTTTAGTTGATTTATTTATGAAATTGGAGTGTTGAGGTCCCCCAGTATAATTGTGTTGATGTTTATCTGATTTTCTTTATGCCAAGTAGTGTTTGTCATATGAAGTTGGTATTGAGTGCACTGGTACTTGGTAATATGATTTAAAGTTTGTACCTCTTCATGTTGATGTTTTCCTTTAGTATGTAGTGACCTTTGCTTTTTCTGATCAGCATTGGCTTAAGGTTCACTTGGTCAGAAAACAAGATAGCTACTCCTGTTTGCTATCTTATTGCATGCAATATTGCTTGCTATCCTTAAATTTTTAGCTGTGAACTTCATTCTTCCTTATTTGTTTTGAGACTATGCAGTAGAGTCTGGCTATGGACGCTCTATGTAACCCAGGCTGGCCTTGAACTTTCAGTGATCCTCTTGCCTCAGCCTTCTGAGTGCTTGGAACTATAGGCATGCACCACCATGTCCAGATAGTTGTGAGTTTCTTTGTGAATTAAATGTCTCCTTTTTTTTTTTTTTTACTGTTCTTTTGTATTTTAGGGAAGGATCTACAGCATGTTCAGGGTCTCACTACTAGATTAGACTCATAGTGATCTACCTGTTTACCACCTCCCAAGTGCTGGGATTACAGGTGTGCACCACCATGCCCAGTCTCAATTGCCAACTCAGTGTGCCCCAGGGGCAAAGCCAGCATGGGAGGCCTGGGGATCCAACCCCTGTCCCCTGTACCTGCTTGCAGGCACTTTAATCTACTGAGCTATTTGGCCAACCTAAATGTGTCCCCTGTATTTAACATACTGTTGGGTTTTATTTTTGATCTGGTCTTTTAACCTGTGTCTTTTGGATGGGAAATTGAGACCATTTATATCAAGAGTTACTACTAAAAGTTATTAACTTATGTCTCTCATTCCAGAGCGTGTGTGTGTGTGTGTGTGTATGCTGATTCCTTTACTTTTCCATTTTACTTCTCAGCCTTCTTGATGTTTTATTGCAGCCACCAAGTCATCACTTCAAGATCTTTGTCTAGGACATTCTTGAGAATTTTTTGGTAGTGCTAGTTTGGTGATTATGAATTCCTTAAGCTGATTTTTGTCATAGAATGCACTTTTTTTTCTCCATCAATTTTTTTTGCAGAATCTGGGACTGAACTCAGACCCTTGCGCTTGCCAGGGAAGTGCTTATTCCACTGAGCCATCTCCCCAGCCCTGCGTGTAAATTCTTTCCCCACACTTGGAAAGTTTTCTGCTATGATTTTTGTATATGTATTTTTATACTATTTTTTTAATATTTACTTATTTATATATTTTCAAAATTTTTTAAATCATTTTAATGAGAACAATAGCAATGAAAAGTTTCAAAACAGGTTAGTAAGACAACAATAATTAATACATTGTTTATCATTGTAGTAGTTATTCAGAGGACAAGATAC